>PUFA01000959.1:0-44851 GCA_003508835.1 Eonycteris spelaea | reverse complement strand
GACCACGACGGCGGGGACCGTTGACGACGTGGGAAGCCCCTTCGACTTCTAGACGGTCCTCCAGCCCCCCTTCCCCAAAGTCCATCCCGCCCCCTGCCCGGCCCCGATAAGCCTGTAGCAACCTCAGGGTATATGTAGCTAGCTAGCTAGCTACCTAGGTATGTCTGTATGTATCGATGTATTTATCTATGAATGCACATAATGTAGGCAGGCAGGGGGGCCAGGCGGCCGGCCAGTCCGGTTGACTCTCCTTCATATATATATAATTTGTTTTACTCACCACTCACTCTCTTACTCACTCACTTTTTAAGTCGAGATATGTAGTCGCACACACTATGTAACCCACCCGTTTCCAAGTGTACATATTCAGTGGGCTTCTGTGGTCTCATCGCGAAGCTGTGCTGTGCTCTCACCACCTCCATGTCCACATTATCCATCCTTTACGAAAGAGGGGCCACCCCGCCCTTCCGCCCCGCCCCCACCACAGCCTGCTTTCTCCCTCGACGATTTGACTCTTCGGCCTAGGTCCTATCCATGAAATCGCACACATCCGAAGTATGCTCTGTGTCCTTTGGACGACTGAGGACCCTTTCATCGAGTGGAAGGCTTTTCGAGACTGGCCGGCTTTCTCGGCACGTGTCATGGTGCTCTGTTCCCTTTCTACGGCTTCATCTGTGTCCCCGGTGAGCCTTTCAGACGGGAACACACAGTTTCTGAAATTTCCACATGCTCCTGAGTCCGAGGGCCCACCTTTGCCCTTGGACAAATGTCCACCGATACTCAGGGAGGATCGCCTCTTCTGATGGAAGTCCTAGACTCACCGCCGGCCCAACACTTTGGAAGGGATGCGCATGTTCCTGTAGAAATTACTTTCAAAAGGGTTACGGTGTCCGTGATGAACCTAGACCGCCGCAGGGACTCCCTCACCGCTTCCCCCTCCCCCCCCCCCCCCGGCGGTATGGGGAGGGACTAGGGGGATGACAGAGACCCCGGTGAGAAGGGAAGAAAACCAAAATCTGTCACCTCCGAGCAGACCGCTGTGGTGCCCCACCGGTGATTTGGAATGCATGGCTCTCGGGGACAAAAGAGTGGCACGGGCGCGACAGGGACACGCTGCCTCTCCCTTGAACACGGGAGAGGGAGCCTGGGTGGTGGGTCTGAAAGCAAATCCTTGCTCGGTCCGTTTTCATTTCCTCCCTCCCACTCACTGACGTCCCCACGGTGGGCTGACCTCTGAAAGCTAAAGAAAACGGCTCTTTCGCCTCTCCTCCCTTTTCTAGGACTTGACTTCTGCTCTCCTGTGGAAGATGCGACAGACAGAATCGGGAACCCCGAGACGCCACTTCCCATGAGCCACGGTATGGGCCAGCTCCCGCACGACGTGCGGCGCACGCGTCCACCAGCCAGGCTGTCTCCCTTTCCCGTCTCTCCAGTCTCTTTCCTCTCTCTCTCTCTCTCTCTCTCTCTCTCTCTTCTCTCTCTCTCCCCTTTCTTATATCTTTGGGTGACCGGGGTCAGTCTCGGCCAAAGATTCCGAAGGGCAAGAGATGGAGGGAACATCATGTCTTCCTCCCTTCCACCTGCCGATGGCGAACGGACACGCGGAGACGCTCCTCCTCGTGCCCCCTCCACCCCTACCCCGCCCCGCCCCCACATTCCGTCCACCGTCGGGCTCAGGAGCTCACTACGTCCGTGGGCACCGACAGGCGGGACGAGACCTGGCAATACCCTCAGCGCCTCTGCGGTGCTCCCCAAGGGCCATCTCCCTGGGTCCCGACCACAGGAGAAGGAGAAGGGGAAGGGGAAGGGGAAGGGGAAGGGGAAGGGGAAGGGGAAGGGGAAGGGATTGATTCCAGAAGCGACCAGACTCCAAAGGGACAGAGACAGAGGCAGAGACAGTGACAGAGACAGAGACAAGCCCCGACTCCCCCCCTCCCGCCCCCACTCCCCCCAAACGAAAGAGAAAGTCTGCTGCTCTCATGCCACCCTCCACCGACCGGATTCTCGTCTGATCTCGGAAGCTCAGCAGGGTCGGGCCTCCTTAGTACTCGGATGGGGGACCACCTAGGAAGACCGGGTGCCGTGGGCGTTAAGAAAAACAGAACAAACTCTGACCGCCACGTTGTCAACCTGAAAGCCATGTGATGTCATGTCGTAGGCCAGCGGTCATGCAGAAGGACGGACGGACGGACCGACCCACCCACCCGAAATGACTCTGAAACCCAGCGAACGGAAGCTGCTCTCCGGTGAAAGAGAGTGTCTGTCGCCTGCTGCACCCGAGGCGGCGAGCTTTCCCGATGGTGGTGGATTGCGTGAGCATCCACCTCTCTGCCCCTTCGTCACACTCTGTACAGAACATTTATTGGGAGAACCTTTGAAAGGTGTCAAGAATATCACGAATCGAACACCGTCGCCTGTCATCGTATTCTCCTCCTCCAACGTGAAAGGAGACGAAAGTGTTCTTCTTGGGTGGCAGTGAAGCCTTTCCTGCCTGCAAGTGGTCCAGATCTCTGGGTACATGTGGCAGATGGTTGAGCAGGGGAGAGAAGAGGGAACGACGACCAAAACCACCACCGCCGCCGCCGCAGCGGCGAGACACAACTCACAGTGTCAATGCTGTGAAAAGTGCGTAGGGGATGCTTGCTTGCCTGCCTGCCTGCCTGCCTGGCCCCCGAACGACAGGCAGAAAATATTCCATAATGCCGAACCCTGGCTTTTTACACTGCAGGCGACCCTCACCGCGGCAGACACGGCAGGCAGGCAGGCAGGCAGGCAGGCACGCCCTCATTCTGAGTCTACAGAGGGTGTCCCGATTCGGTTTCGGATTCAAGTTCGGTGTGTCTTGATCGTCATCGTTTTCACCGTGGTCCGACACTGAGGGATGGGTGTGTGTGCGTGTGTGTGTGTGTGTGTGCGCGCGCCCGTGTGTGCGTGTGTGTGTGTGTGTGTGTGTGTGTGTCAGTGACAGGGTGACGAAAACGGACGCCACCCACGGCGGACCATTGGAAACCATGGGTCGAGACCCGTGCCCGCGGTGCCCTGGCAGCCGAGTCCGGTCCCATCCTCCCCGTCCTCGTGGGCGCTCTTTTCTGGTCGGATGTGGAAAACGAGCCCGGGATCCCGACTCAGAGTCGCGTTGTGCCCAGTGAGGGGGCTGTTGCACCCCCCCCAACCAGCCTCGGTCCCACCGCGCCGTCCCAGACCCCCTTCGCTCTCGGAGATGGCATCCGTGGGGTTCTTCCGTGCGGGCGCCCCTCCCTCCCTCCCTCCCTCTGAAGATGGGTGAGGAGGGGGCGCGTGACATTGCCAGTGGGTTCTGCAGCAGGAGACTGAGGATTTCCCGGGGGAAGTGAGCGGGGTGGGGGGGTGGGGGGGTGTGGGGGGAGGGCGAGCCATTCCTCGGCCCTGTCTCCATCATCACCGCCACCATCGGGTGGGTACGTGCTGGGAGACGACTGACGAGAACCTCCACCTGGAAACCGGGGCTGCGGTTTAGGGCTGCGCTTTCCGGGCCCGCGATCCACGGTGGAGCGGGGGACGCCAACCCCGTCGTCCACCGCCGCCAGGACGCCAGGACTCCCCGGCTCCTCCCCTTGCCCCCCCCCACCCCCGTCGCTGCGGGCCCGCGTTGGGCCTCCGGGCTCGCGCACCCCACTCCCCATCCTCGCCACCCCCCCCTCCCCCCCCCATCCCGCTCGAGCCTCGCGTGGTTGACCGCGGTCGCCCGGGGGTTCGGAAAAATGAAAAATGGGGTGTGGGGGTGGAGGTGGACTCGACTCTCTTTGCCCCAGAGAGGCGGTTTCTCCCCAACGTTTTCCTTTCCTGAAGCTTAGAAGCTGCCGCCTGAGGGCGGGAGGCGTGAACCAAAGAAAAAATAAACCGGCCGGGCCCTTCCGCGGGGAGAAGCCCGAGGCCCAGGGGGGGACGCTCCCCTGCTTTCTGCATATGAATGAAGCCATTGAATGGAGGCCCGTTGGAAGGAATCCACCGGACCCGCCGCCCCGCCTTCTCCATCCCCTCCCTGCACTGGGTCGCCGGTCCTCGGGAAAATCAGGCAGGCAGAGGTGCCGCTGACTTGGTGTCTCAGGCGGAAGAGGTCGAGGTGGACGGCTGTTTGTGGACTAGGGGAGACTTACTCTCTGGGACCGGCCTCCCTTAGACCCTACCTGCCTGGCCCAGAACAGGGTAGGAGAGCTGTGGGCCTGGGCAAGGGGCGGGCCAGGGACCTCCGGGACCCGGGTCCCCGGTCGCTGCCTGCCCGCCTTGCCCGCCTTGCCCGCCTTGCCCGCCTGGGGGCTCCCGGTGGCTCCCGGTGGCTCCCGCCAACTCAGTTCATTCCGGGTACTTTCTGTGGTGATGCCCGAGGTGCCCGTGGCTGGGCCGACGGGAGCCGAACGCCTCTCCCTGCGTATGTCTGAAAAGGCCCCAGTCTGAGCTGCTGCCGATTCTCCTGAGTTTCGGGTGGATGGACTGACCCGCATCCCTCCTGCCCGCAGAACTCCTTCTTGCCCAGACACCCCCACTTTAAGAGCTCTCTCCCGCGCCTTGTCCTGGCGGAGGACGACCCCCCCACACACACACCCCCCCACCACCACCACCACCACCACACCAGGACCGCCCCAGAAATACCCCATCCACCAGTCGACCAAGCTCCAGCTCATTTTCTGGTAGAGAATCACTCTCTTCAACTCTTCAACAAGTGCAGACAGACAGAGAGGGAGGGAGGGAGGGAGGGAGACGGGCGGACGGACGGACGGACGGACGGACGGACGAAGAGATGCATGCGTGCACGCATACGTACGTGACGTGCGTCCGTCCGTCACCATGAGCTGCATGACTGGTAAAAAGGAAGTGAGTGAGTGAGTGAGTGAGTGAGTGAATAAATAAAGCGAGCCCCCACCCCCGTCCGCGGCACCGGTGAATGATTCGTGAACGGAGAGACAGACTGGACACCGAGGCTACCAGCGCCGATGTGCGCGTGCCTCCGATGACGTCGGCGCTCGCTCGTCCGCCAACCCCGGCCTCTCTAGGCCGTCTTCTCCGAGCCCTTCTGACCTTTGGTCTCCCTCTTTTCACCCTATCGCTCTTGCCTGATCGATCGTTCACGGAGAAATCAGACTCCATCTGCCCAGAGCCCAGAAGACGTGTATGCCCGCGCCCATCTTCTCTGCCTGCCCCCATCCAGTCCCGTCCCGTCCCTTCGGAAAAATGTCTCCCTCTCTCCTGTTCCCAAGCCAGACCCCCGAGAGACAGGATGGAAATAACACCAGAACATCGTTTTCAGTGTCAGCGTCAGACAGAGATCACCTCCCCCCCCCCCCCGCCCTCCTCAGGAAAGATGTCTTTCCCGTGGGGGGGGGGAAGGAGGAGGAGGAGGAGGAGGAGGAGGAGGAAGAGGAGGAGGAGGACGTTCTTCTCCTTCAGGACGGGAGGCAGAGAATGAGAGAAATCTGTACGCGCAGACCGCGTGGACAAAGAAATCTCATCCTCCTCGAGCGTCCCCGCCTAGCTAGCGGAGTGGCTTTCCCGCCGTCGCCGCTCTGGGTGCGACTCGATATCCAAAAGCTTCGAGGATCGGTGGCTTCTCCGGGTCTCCTCCGGTTTTCTGAGGCTGACTGCCCCTGTCACGAAAACACGAAAGCTTCGGGGTCCGTGTGCCTTGAATTCTCAGGCCCGCCGGGCCCTGACCCCTCAGAAGGTTGGAGGTCAGGTTTCCGCCTCGGTGACCTCTTCCTTTTCGGTACCTTCGGATTCCACTTCTGTCCTTGGCTCCGTTCTTCGGTGTGTGCTGACGTGCCCTCTCCTCTCGGTGACCTGGTCAAGGGACTCTAGGGATTATGGACGGGTGTCTTTCTCAAAGGACACGTGCAGACTCTGTCCACCGGATCCGTCCGTCCGCCGGCCCGTCCATCCGCTCCATGCCTCCGCCTCCATCCATCCATCCATCCATCCATCCATCCATCCATCCATCCCTCCCTCCATCCCGCTCCTCGGTAGAGACGGACCCCGACGCTTCGAAAACGTCCTTCCTTCCACGGCGACACCTGCACGCAGACATTCCCAGAGGCTTTCTTCATCCCTGCCAGGGTCGCCGAGGCCACCGAGATGCCCTTCGGGAGGCGAACGCACACACAGATCGTGGTGTGTCCGGGTGGGGGACGGAATGTGCGTTGGCCGGCGCTCCTGAGGCACGAGAGCGCTACGCCACGGGAGCCTTGAGGGGGCCGGCGGGGAGCCTTCGCTGCGTATGACCGTGGGAGAGAAGCCCGCAGGAAAAGGCCACGGACCTCACGGTGCCGGCGAGATAGGACACGTGTGGAGGGTGACGAACCGGTGGAGTCACAGAAAACTCTGAAGGTGGCGAGGCTGCCTGTTCTATACGCTCCCAGCGTGATGAGATACATCTGTCGACATCCGGGGGACTGCTTGTACGACACCCTGACGTGAACCCATATGTCAACTCTGGACGGACTCGGGGGTGATCGCGATGTCGCTTCGCGGACTGCGACCGACACGCCGCTCCGGTCTGGGGGCGGGCCCGGGGGGGGCGGTGCCGATAGGCTGGCGGGGCAGTGGAAGGCTCTGAGCCTCGACTAACCGAGGCCCCTGGCTCCGCAGAGCAGACCCCTCTCATAGGGCAGGACTATCTAAGGAAGGGCTTCACGGTCCCCTTCCCGGCCCCTCCCCCCCCACCCGCCCTGGAGCAGGGCCGGGAATCAACGTCTGTCTTCTCTCTCGCTCTCGCGAACGTGCAAGTTCTGAACACCCCAGACCTGCACGGGGGCTCGACCTTCTGAGGCACGATCCTGGGGCCGAGTGTTCTGGGTCCTGCGGTCCTTGTGAGGGATGGTTGTTCTCCTCGGTTTGCGCGTTTGGAAAGCACCGCGCCGTCTTCCACAGCGGCCGTGCCGTTGGACGTCAACGCGGGTGTCACGTGAGAGCGACTCGGTTTCTCGACCGCCGGACCTCACCGGCAATTGGTTACCGTTCCCCTTCTCTATTCCGTGGGGGGTATCCTGGTGGCCGTGTCCAGAGTTCACCCCGTCTCGACGTGATGTTCCTTGGAATGTTTGGAAAACCACCACCGGTTCGAGTCTTTCCCGGGAGATTTTCCTTTCTTTTCCGTTTTCTTGCCACCCCTCCCCCGCCCTGCCCGCCACCCCCTCTCCCGTCCCCCTCGGGTGAAATGACTGTCGTGAGTCTTTGGTCCGTCCTGTCTGCCTGCCTGCCTGCCTGCCTGCCTGCCTTCCTTCCTTCCTTCCTTCCTTCCTTCCTTCCTTCCTTCCTTCTTCTTTCCTGCCCTCGTGACGACCGGTGGCCAGGAGACCGACTGCGAGGACTGCAATTGGAATCATTCGATGCATGGCTTTCAGGGATACCCCCACCCCCCCACTCACTACCGCCTCCTACACATTTTTGGGTCCTGGTCGACATCCTTGTCGTTATGGTGAGTCGTGCTGGAATTAAGAACCGATGTCTGCACCGATGGACACCGTGCCCGTTTGTTGTGTCTCCGGCTTTGGTCCAGGACGACTCAGAGACAGATTTCCTGAAAACGTTTTGTTCCTTTTGGTGGCTGTCGTTCGCTGCCCGGGTGGCTTTTCCCCCTTCCTTTGCAGGTCTCGGAAGATCTCCTCCCTGTGCTGGAAACGACAGAGATGAAGGAGGAAAATAAAGAAATAAATAAAAGCGCGGGAGCGGGGAAAAGGGAGATGGAGGAACGGCAAGAGGGCTGGGTTGGAAGAGAGGAGTGGAGAGGAGAGGACAGGACAGCACAGGACAGCACAGGACAGAAAAGGTTCCTTTGTTCCTTAGAATCCTTGCCTTGTTTTCCAGTTGACAGCCACTGGCAGCGAAAACCTTTTCAAAGTCCTCCCCGAGAGCCCAGAAGACGCTCCTGCAGCCCGCCTAGGGTGTTCCATACGGCCCGTCCGTTTCCCCTCTTCTGGCCCCCGCCTGACATAGAAATTTCCGAGTTCTCCTCCCGGTGCCGGGGTCGCCCGGAGCCGGCCGGGAGTTCCGCAGCCGGTGCAGCGCCACCCGGCCGCTCCGTGCTGAGCGAGAGACGCGATCCGAGGCGGACTGGGGCGTGATCCGGAGGCCGGGCCGGCGGACAGGGCGCCCTCGTTCCTCCGCGATGCAGATCCGTCCCGCTGACGTTCGCGCCGGTTGTCGGGCGCCACTTGGCGGCCGCTTTTATATCGCTCCTTCCCTCCGGAGCGTCGGCGACCGCGGCAAGGGCGGCTTTGGAGGCAGGCTCTAGAGCGGTTGGCGTCCCCCAGTCTCTTAGAGGGACAAGTGTCGTTCGCCACCCGAGATTGAGCAATAACGGGTCTGTGATGCCCTTAGATGTCCGGGGCTGCACGCGCGCTACACTGACTGGCTCAGCGTGCGCCTACCCTACGCCGGCAGGCGCGGGTAACCCGTTGAACCCCATTCGTGATGGGGATTGGATTGCAATTATTCCCCATGAACGAGGAATTCCCAGTAAGTGCGGGTCATAAGCCTGCGTTGATGAAGTCCCTGCCCTTTGTACACACCGCCCGTGGCTACTACCGACGGTTTAGTGAGGCCCTCGGATCGGCCCCGCCGGGGTCGGCCCACGGCCCTGGCGGAGCGCTGAGAAGACGGTCGGTCGAACTTGACTATCTAGAGGAAGTAAAAGTCGTAACAAGGTTTCCGTAGGTGAACCTGCGGAAGGATCCTTAACGAGAAGGCAGTAGCGGCGCCCAGCGACCGTCGGCTCGCCAGAGTTCTCCCCACCGACCCGTGCGGCCCTCCGGCCAGCGACGACGGTCAGAAGGTGCAAACGGGCCGGGGGTGGGGGTGGGCCCGCACCAGGCCGACCTCAAACACCGCACCGGTGCCCTCGTCCTCCGGCGCCAGTCGTGGTTTTTTTTTTTTTTTTTTTTTTTTGGTTTTGCTTCTAAGTTTTTATTAACATGACTTTAAAAAACAAGCCTCTATACCCGTGTGGAGGGTGACGGTGAAGGAAGAGGGGAAGGCATGGCAGGGGAAGGAATTCTCTTTTATTGGTAATAAAGCTCCAGGTTCATCCCATCGTGGATTTCATAGTCCCCCAGAGAAATGTGGTCCTTAAAAATCGTGTACCACTTCTTTAGTACAATCTTGTTCCAACGGGCACCAGTTTGGGCTGCGATCAGCTTCTTAAGGTCCCTGATGGTGTCATCGGTGTTGCATTTCACGCGGACCTTCTTCCCCACACGGTCGTTGCAAACAACCTCGATCATTCTGTCTGGAACGACGCCACAAACCTCCTGGATGGAGAGCAGAGCCTGGGCCAGAGTCAACGCTGAGAACCGGAAGCGGAAGGGCGTCGCCGAAGGCGCCCATCCCTCCCGGGGCGGGTCTACAGCCGGCTGCGTTCTTTGTGTTCCCAGCCCTGGCGTGGGCTCGTGCGTTCCTAGGCACCGCTTTGGGGTCCCGAGTCTGGGCAGAGGGACACTTGCAGTCGGTGATCACGGGCTGGGGGACATTGGGAAGAGGGGCGACCTTTCGTTCCTGAGTCCGTCGAAACCTCTAACTGTAGCGGGTCCTTGCGATCCTTCTGACCTTTTGGGTTTTAAGCAGGAGGCGTCAGAAAAGTTACCGCAGGGATAACTGGCTTGTGGCGGCCAAGCGTTCATAGCGACGTCGCTTTTTGACCCTTCGACGTTGGCTCTTCTTGAGCTACCTAGGTGACTCCATCTTAGGTATAAGACTCCATCTTAGGCACAGGCCAGTTCCCCGGAAAAACCGCAGATAGCGAGATGCTCACCCCAGCCAGTCAGAGCAACTATGAAAAGTAACTCTCCAAATTCCCCGCCTCGTTCCTTGGCGTCCTCACCCAGCCAATCCCGCTAGAGGTCAAGCTTGTTGTACCAATCCTGTAACGCCAAGACATTGCTCCCCCGTGCTTATGTTTTTTTCCCCTCAAATACCCCTAAAGCCCCATGTTCGGGACCGCCTCCTATTCACTGCTGCGTCGGTGTGCGGAGCGCGGTCCGGACTGAGTCCGGAAATAAACTCCCTCTTGCTCTTGCATCGGTGTTGGCTTCTTGGTGGTTCGTGGAGATACGAATCGGGGCATAACATTCCTATCATTGTGAAGCAGAATTCGCCAAGCGTTGGGTTGTTTACCCACTAACAGGGAACGTGAGCTGGGTTTAGACCATCGTGAGACAGGTTAGTTTCACCCTTCTGATGATGTGTTGTTGCCATGGTAATCCCGCTCAGTACTAGAGGAGCCGCAGGTTCAAACATTTGGTGCCAATGGGGCGAAGTTACCATCTGTGGGATTATAATGTCGTGAGAGACACCTGCAATAGTCCTGGCAGGATGCCTGGTGCTTGCAGCAGCCTCACACTACAGGGAGGGCGCACACGCCTTACCTATTCTGGGACTTCTTGCTCTAGGCACAAGGACAAGAAGAAAGGAGTAGCTGAAAACACGGTGGTGGCCCTGAGGCTGAATTTGGGAGTTGACTGTAATCTGTAATTACTAATCTGATGGTAACTAATAATAACAAGAGCCAGCTTTGTGAGAGAGAATAAAAAGCCACGGAGACAGGGCTGGGGGAGCTAGCATTGCCATTCATCCCCTCTCCCTTATCCATGTTAGGTAATGGATTTCCAGACTCCGACTCTTCTTCCTAACCGTCCCCGCGACACGCAAAGTCAGAATCCCGCTCAGGCGGACGACCTGGGATAGCCGGTCCCCCAGGTAGCCGGTCCCCTGCTATCCATCCTCCTCCATACCACCGCGCCCCGCGGGCGCCCGTCCTGCGGGTCGGGACCGAGCCCGGTGCGGAGAGCTCCTCATCCAGGAAAACGGGGCGCGGCCGGAAAGGGGGCCGCCCCCTCGCTCGTCACTCACCGCGCAGTTCGCGGGGAACCTGGTGCTAAACCATTCCTAGACGAATTGCTTCTTGGTCGGGTTTTCGTTGGTGTCAGAGCAGCTCCCTCGCTCCGCTCTATTGAACGTCAGCCCTCGACACAAAGGTCTGTCGTTCTCTTCCTCCGTGCCCCCACGCCCTGCCGCTGCGCTGCGCTGCGCGCGTCGCTGGCGGGTGGTGAGGAGGTCGGGGAGAAGGGGTGGGGCAGGGGAGGCCGCGGCGGCGCTCTTCGAACCCTCCCCGCTCTGGGATGTGGGTCGGGCCGTCTCCCCGCGGGCGCAGCCCAGCGACCTACCGGACTCCGCGCTCGACGCGCAGGGGTGTACGGGTCAGTCGGCGCGACCCGACGGGGGAAGGGCGACCGCCTCACCCTCCCTCGCCTCCGTCCGCGGTCCGGGTCGACCAGCCCGCCACGCATGACTTGGCGGGTCAACCGGTTCAGGGCGGAGGGGGCGACTCGGTCGACCAGCTAGTCGGCCTCGGGCCCGGGCCGGCCCGCTGGTCCCGGCGCCCCGCCTTCTCGCGGACGGATGGACGGGCGGCTGTCTCGACGGGCGCCTCGGGGCTTAAATCTCCAAGTCCGCCAAGGGGGCACTTCAGCTGTGGAGGTGGAGAGGAGGAGGAGGAGGCAGCGGCAGCAGCGGAGGGAAGGGAGGGAGTCCGTCCCGAAGGCGTTCTGGTGGCACGCGTGCGCGCGCGCGCACAGATCTCTCCGCGCTGACAGCCCCTTGCCCGGTCCAGGGCGCACACCGCTCGGGCGGGCCCGGACCGCGGAGATCGAATTCCGTCCTCCCTCGAATTGAATCGAAACCAGGACATGCTTCGGGAGCGCAAGCCGGTGCTCCGGCGCCAGCGACGCGGCCTCGAGACGCGGTCGCCCAGAAGGCTGGCAGCCCTTTTGTTTGGGCGGAGGAGGTGGCGATGTGAGGGTGCGGCGGGGCAGGGTCGAGCAAGCCGCGGACGGTAGGATAGGTGGACTTTTAATCTCTCTCATCACGGGTCTCCGTGTCTCCTCGCCTCCCTCCACCACCCCCCCCCCCCCGCGCCACGTGCCTTTTTCATACAGACTTGAAAGTGCCAGGTCTCTCTCCCGGCCCCCACGCCCCGCCTTTCCCCGCTTTGCCTTGGATCCGAGATGAGACTCTGTCCTTGGGGGCAACAAAGACGAGGGACGCTCGCTTGCTCGCTCGATAGGGTTCTGTCCTGATCTCCGCTCTGTTTCCCCTACCCACTACCCCCACCCCGCCCCCGACCCCACCGTAAGTTTTTTTTTTTAATGCCCTTAATTTTTTAAATTCTATTTTATGTTACTTTATTCTTTTTACCTCTACAGCGCCCGGTCTTCCTAGGTGGTCTCCCATCCAAGTTACTCAACAGGCCCAACCCTGCTGAACTCCTGAGATCAGACGGGATCGGCCGTGTTCAGGGTGGCATGGCCGTAGACTGTTCTGTTTGGGTTTCAAGTATCCAGTACGTGGGTTAGACGTTTTCTATATAGTTGATCCACGGAACAAACAGTCATCGCCGCCACCACCACCACCGACCTCCAGCGCCTCCCCTCTGGCCCTCCCCAGCTTTGTCCTCTGCCTTGGTGCGCCTACCTGTTTTTGAGAACGTCTGTTCTTTTCGGTCCTTAGATGCCCACGCATCGGTGAAATCCTATGGTATTTTCTTCTTCTGTCTGACGGATTTCCCTTCGACCTAATGACCTCTGTCTGGGTCCAGACCTGCCGTGACCAGACCCTGCCCTTCGGCGGGCGGGTCGCCACACAGGTGCGGTTTCGGCTCTCCGGCTGGGAGCTCCGACCCCCAGCCCCGTTCTTTCCCTTCAGTCCACAGGATCCCTTGCGAGGCTGGGGGAGCTTCCTGTGGACCACGACGGCGGGGACCGTTGACGACGTGGGAAGCCCCTTCGACTTCTAGACGGTCCTCCAGCCCCCCTTCCCCCAAAGTCCATCCCGCCCCCTGCCCGGCCCCGATAAGCCTGTAGCAACCTCAGGGTATATGTAGCTAGCTAGCTAGCTACCTAGGTATGTCTGTATGTATCGATGTATTTATCTATGAATGCACATAATGTAGGCAGGCAGGGGGGCCAGGCGGCCGGCCAGTCCGGTTGACTCTCCTTCATATATATATAATTTGTTTTACTCACCACTCACTCTCTTACTCACTCACTTTTTAAGTCGAGATATGTAGTCGCACACACTATGTAACCCACCCGTTTCCAAGTGTACATATTCAGTGGGCTTCTGTGGTCTCATCGCGAAGCTGTGCTGTGCTCTCACCACCTCCATGTCCACATTATCCATCCTTTACGAAAGAGGGGCCACCCCGCCCTTCCGCCCCGCCCCCACCACAGCCTGCTTTCTCCCTCGACGATTTGACTCTTCGGCCTAGGTCCTATCCATGAAATCGCACACATCCGAAGTATGCTCTGTGTCCTTTGGACGACTGAGGACCCTTTCATCGAGTGGAAGGCTTTTCGAGACTGGCCGGCTTTCTCGGCACGTGTCATGGTGCTCTGTTCCCTTTCTACGGCTTCATCTGTGTCCCCGGTGAGCCTTTCAGACGGGAACACACAGTTTCTGAAATTTCCACATGCTCCTGAGTCCGAGGGCCCACCTTTGCCCTTGGACAAATGTCCACCGATACTCAGGGAGGATCGCCTCTTCTGATGGAAGTCCTAGACTCACCGCCGGCCCAACACTTTGGAAGGGATGCGCATGTTCCTGTAGAAATTACTTTCAAAAGGGTTACGGTGTCCGTGATGAACCTAGACCGCCGCAGGGACTCCCTCACCGCTTCCCCCTCCCCCCCCCCCCCGGCGGTATGGGGAGGGACTAGGGGGACAGAGACCCCGGTGAGAAGGGAAGAAAACCAAAATCTGTCACCTCCGAGCAGACCGCTGTGGTGCCCCACCGGTGATTTGGAATGCATGGCTCTCGGGGACAAAAGAGTGGCACGGGCGCGACAGGGACACGCTGCCTCTCCCTTGAACACGGGAGAGGGAGCCTGGGTGGTGGGTCTGAAAGCAAATCCTTGCTCGGTCCGTTTTCATTTCCTCCCTCCCACTCACTCACTGACGTCCCCACGGTGGGCTGACCTCTGAAAGCTAAAGAAAACGGCTCTTTCGCCTCTCCTCCCTTTTCTAGGACTTGACTTCTGCTCTCCTGTGGAAGATGCGACAGACAGAATCGGGAACCCCGAGACGCCACTTCCCATGAGCCACGGTATGGGCCAGCTCCCGCACGACGTGCGGCGCACGCGTCCACCAGCCAGGCTGTCTCCCTTTCCCGTCTCTCCAGTCTCTTTCCTCTCTCTCTCTCTCTCTCTCTTCTCTCTCCTCCTCTCTCTCTCTCCCCTTTCTTATATCTTTGGGTGACCGGGGTCAGTCTCGGCCAAAGATTCCGAAGGGCAAGAGATGGAGGGAACATCATGTCTTCCTCCCTTCCACCTGCCGATGGCGAACGGACACGCGGAGACGCTCCTCCTCGTGCCCCTCCACCCCTACCCCGCCCCGCCCCCACATTCCGTCCACCGTCGGGCTCAGGAGCTCACTACGTCCGTGGGCACCGACAGGCGGGACGAGACCTGGCAATACCCTCAGCGCCTCTGCGGTGCTCCCCAAGGGCCATCTCCCTGGGTCCCGACCACAGGAGAAGGAGAAGGGGAAGGGGAAGGGGAAGGGGAAGGGGAAGGGAAGGGAAGGGGAAGGGATTGATTCCAGAAGCGACCAGACTCCAAAGGGACAGAGACAGAGGCAGAGACAGTGACAGAGACAGAGACAAGCCCCGACTCCCCCCCTCCCGCCCCACTCCCCCAAACGAAAGAGAAAGTCTGCTGCTCTCATGCCACCCTCCACCGACCGGATTCTCGTCTGATCTCGGAAGCTCAGCAGGGTCGGGCCTCCTTAGTACTCGGATGGGGGACCACCTAGGAAGACCGGGTGCCGTGGGCGTTAAGAAAAACAGAACAAACTCTGACCGCCACGTTGTCAACCTGAAAGCCATGTGATGTCATGTCGTAGGCCAGCGGTCATGCAGAAGGACGGACGGACGGACCGACCCACCCACCCGAAATGACTCTGAAACCCAGCGAACGGAAGCTGCTCTCCGGTGAAAGAGAGTGTCTGTCGCCTGCTGCACCCGAGGCGGCGAGCTTTCCCGATGGTGGTGGATTGCGTGAGCATCCACCTCTCTGCCCCTTCGTCACACTCTGTACAGAACATTTATTGGGAGAACCTTTGAAAGGTGTCAAGAATATCACGAATCGAACACCGTCGCCTGTCATCGTATTCTCCTCCTCCAACGTGAAAGGAGACGAAAGTGTTCTTCTTGGGTGGCAGTGAAGCCTTTCCTGCCTGCAAGTGGTCCAGATCTCTGGGTACATGTGGCAGATGGTTGAGCAGGGGAGAGAAGAGGGAACGACGACCAAAACCACCACCGCCGCCGCCGCAGCGGCGAGACACAACTCACAGTGTCAATGCTGTGAAAAGTGCGTAGGGGATGCTTGCTTGCCTGCCTGCCTGCCTGCCTGGCCCCCCGAACGACAGGCAGAAAATATTCCATAATGCCGAACCCTGGCTTTTTACACTGCAGGCGACCCTCACCGCGGCAGACACGGCAGGCAGGCAGGCAGGCAGGCAGGCACGCCCTCATTCTGAGTCTACAGAGGGTGTCCCGATTCGGTTTCGGATTCAAGTTCGGTGTGTCTTGATCGTCATCGTTTTCACCGTGGTCCGACACTGAGGGATGGGTGTGTGTGCGTGTGTGTGTGTGTGTGCGCGCGCCCGTGTGTGCGTGTGTGTGTGTGTGTGTGTGTGTGTCAGTGACAGGGTGACGAAAACGGACGCCACCCACGGCGGACCATTGGAAACCATGGGTCGAGACCCGTGCCCGCGGTGCCCTGGCAGCCGAGTCCGGTCCCATCCTCCCCGTCCTCGTGGGCGCTCTTTTCTGGTCGGATGTGGAAAACGAGCCCGGGATCCCGACTCAGAGTCGCGTTGTGCCCAGTGAGGGGGCTGTTGCACCCCCACCCAACCAGCCTCGGTCCCACCGCGCCGTCCCAGACCCCCTTCGCTCTCGGAGATGGCATCCGTGGGGTTCTTCCGTGCGGGCGCCCCTCCCTCCCTCCCTCCCTCTGAAGATGGGTGAGGAGGGGGCGCGTGACATTGCCAGTGGGTTCTGCAGCAGGAGACTGAGGATTTCCCGGGGGAAGTGAGCGGGGGTGGGGGGGTGGGGGGGTGTGGGGGGAGGGCGAGCCATTCCTCGGCCCTGTCTCCATCATCACCGCCACCATCGGGTGGGTACGTGCTGGGAGACGACTGACGAGAACCTCCACCTGGAAACCGGGGCTGCGGTTTAGGGCTGCGCTTTCCGGGCCCGCGATCCACGGTGGAGCGGGGGACGCCAACCCCGTCGTCCACCGCCGCCAGGACGCCAGGACTCCCCGGCTCCTCCCCTTGCCCCCCCCACCCCCGTCGCTGCGGGCCCGCGTTGGGCCTCCGGGCTCGCGCACCCCACTCCCCATCCTCGCCACCCCCCTCCCCCCCATCCCGCTCGAGCCTCGCGTGGTTGACCGCGGTCGCCCGGGGGTTCGGAAAAATGAAAAATGGGGTGTGGGGGTGGAGGTGGACTCGACTCTCTTTGCCCCAGAGAGGCGGTTTCTCCCCAACGTTTTCCTTTCCTGAAGCTTAGAAGCTGCCGCCTGAGGGCGGGAGGCGTGAACCAAAGAAAAAATAAACCGGCCGGGCCCTTCCGCGGGGAGAAGCCCGAGGCCCAGGGGGGGACGCTCCCCTGCTTTCTGCATATGAATGAAGCCATTGAATGGAGGCCCGTTGGAAGGAATCCACCGGACCCGCCGCCCCGCCTTCTCCATCCCCTCCCTGCACTGGGTCGCCGGTCCTCGGGAAAATCAGGCAGGCAGAGGTGCCGCTGACTTGGTGTCTCAGGCGGAAGAGGTCGAGGTGGACGGCTGTTTGTGGACTAGGGGAGACTTACTCTCTGGGACCGGCCTCCCTTAGACCCTACCTGCCTGGCCCAGAACAGGGTAGGAGAGCTGTGGGCCTGGGCAAGGGGCGGGCCAGGGACCTCCGGGACCCGGGTCCCCGGTCGCTGCCTGCCCGCCTTGCCCGCCTTGCCCGCCTTGCCCGCCTGGGGGCTCCCGGTGGCTCCCGGTGGCTCCCGCCAACTCAGTTCATTCCGGGTACTTTCTGTGGTGATGCCCGAGGTGCCCGTGGCTGGGCCGACGGGAGCCGAACGCCTCTCCCTGCGTATGTCTGAAAAGGCCCCAGTCTGAGCTGCTGCCGATTCTCCTGAGTTTCGGGTGGATGGACTGACCCGCATCCCTCCTGCCCGCAGAACTCCTTCTTGCCCAGACACCCCCACTTTAAGAGCTCTCTCCCGCGCCTTGTCCTGGCGGAGGACGACCCCCCACACACACCCCCCCACCACCACCACCACACCAACCACCAGGACCGCCCCAGAAATACCCCATCCACCAGTCGACCAAGCTCCAGCTCATTTTCTGGTAGAGAATCACTCTCTTCAACTCTTCAACAAGTGCAGACAGACAGAGAGGGAGGGAGGGAGGGAGGGAGACGGGCGGACGGACGGACGACGGACGGACGGACGAAGAGATGCATGCGTGCACGCATACGTACGTGACGTGCGTCCGTCCGTCACCATGAGCTGCATGACTGGTAAAAAGGAAGTGAGTGAGTGAGTGAGTGAGTGAGTGAATAAATAAAGCGAGCCCCCACCCCCGTCCCCGCGGCACCGGTGAATGATTCGTGAACGGAGAGACAGACTGGACACCGAGGCTACCAGCGCCGATGTGCGCGTGCCTCCGATGACGTCGGCGCTCGCTCGTCCGCCAACCCCGGCCTCTCTAGGCCGTCTTCTCCGAGCCCTTCTGACCTTTGGTCTCCCTCTTTTCACCCTATCGCTCTTGCCTGATCGATCGTTCACGGAGAAATCAGACTCCATCTGCCCAGAGCCCAGAAGACGTGTATGCCCGCGCCCATCTTCTCTGCCTGCCCCCATCCAGTCCCGTCCCGTCCCTTCGGAAAAATGTCTCCCTCTCTCCTGTTCCCAAGCCAGACCCCCGAGAGACAGGATGGAAATAACACCAGAACATCGTTTTCAGTGTCAGCGTCAGACAGAGATCACCTCCCCCCCCCCCCCGCCCTCCTCAGGAAAGATGTCTTTCCCGTGGGGGGGGGGAAGGAGGAGGAGGAGGAGGAGGAGGAGGAGGAAGAGGAGGAGGAGGACGTTCTTCTCCTTCAGGACGGGAGGCAGAGAATGAGAGAAATCTGTACGCGCAGACCGCGTGGACAAAGAAATCTCATCCTCCTCGAGCGTCCCCGCCTAGCTAGCGGAGTGGCTTTCCCGCCGTCGCCGCTCTGGGTGCGACTCGATATCCAAAAGCTTCGAGGATCGGTGGCTTCTCCGGGTCTCCTCCGGTTTTCTGAGGCTGACTGCCCCTGTCACGAAAACACGAAAGCTTCGGGGTCCGTGTGCCTTGAATTCTCAGGCCCGCCGGGCCCTGACCCCTCAGAAGGTTGGAGGTCAGGTTTCCGCCTCGGTGACCTCTTCCTTTTCGGTACCTTCGGATTCCACTTCTGTCCTTGGCTCCGTTCTTCGGTGTGTGCTGACGTGCCCTCTCCTCTCGGTGACCTGGTCAAGGGACTCTAGGGATTATGGACGGGTGTCTTTCTCAAAGGACACGTGCAGACTCTGTCCACCGGATCCGTCCGTCCGCCGGCCCGTCCATCCGCTCCATGCCTCCGCCTCCATCCATCCATCCATCCATCCATCCATCCATCCATCCATCCCTCCCTCCATCCCGCTCCTCGGTAGAGACGGACCCCGACGCTTCGAAAACGTCCTTCCTTCCACGGCGACACCTGCACGCAGACATTCCCAGAGGCTTTCTTCATCCCTGCCAGGGTCGCCGAGGCCACCGAGATGCCCTTCGGGAGGCGAACGCACACACAGATCGTGGTGTGTCCGGGTGGGGACGGAATGTGCGTTGGCCGGCGCTCCTGAGGCACGAGAGCGCTACGCCACGGGAGCCTTGAGGGGGCCGGCGGGGAGCCTTCGCTGCGTATGACCGTGGGAGAGAAGCCCGCAGGAAAAGGCCACGGACCTCACGGTGCCGGCGAGATAGGACACGTGTGGAGGGTGACGAACCGGTGGAGTCACAGAAAACTCTGAAGGTGGCGAGGCTGCCTGTTCTATACGCTCCCAGCGTGATGAGATACATCTGTCGACATCCGGGGGACTGCTTGTACGACACCCTGACGTGAACCCATATGTCAACTCTGGACGGACTCGGGGGTGATCGCGATGTCGCTTCGCGGACTGCGACCGACACGCCGCTCCGGTCTGGGGGCGGGCCCGGGGGGGGCGGTGCCGATAGGCTGGCGGGGCAGTGGAAGGCTCCGAGCCTCGACTAACCGAGGCCCCTGGCTCCGCAGAGCAGACCCCTCTCATAGGGCAGGACTATCTAAGGAAGGGCTTCACGGTCCCCTTCCCGGCCCCTCCCCCCCCACCCGCCCTGGAGCAGGGCCGGGAATCAACGTCTGTCTTCTCTCTCGCTCTCGCGAACGTGCAAGTTCTGAACACCCCAGACCTGCACGGGGGCTCGACCTTCTGAGGCACGATCCTGGGGCCGAGTGTTCTGGGTCCTGCGGTCCTTGTGAGGGATGGTTGTTCTCCTCGGTTTGCGCGTTTGGAAAGCACCGCGCCGTCTTCCACAGCGGCCGTGCCGTTGGACGTCAACGCGGGTGTCACGTGAGAGCGACTCGGTTTCTCGACCGCCGGACCTCACCGGCAATTGGTTACCGTTCCCCTTCTCTATTCCGTGGGGGTATCCTGGTGGCCGTGTCCAGAGTTCACCCCGTCTCGACGTGATGTTCCTTGGAATGTTTGGAAAACCACCACCGGTTCGAGTCTTTCCCGGGAGATTTTCCTTTCTTTTCCGTTTTCTTGCCACCCCTCCCCGCCCTGCCCGCCACCCCCTCTCCCGTCCCCCTCGGGTGAAATGACTGTCGTGAGTCTTTGGTCCGTCCTGTCTGCCTGCCTGCCTGCCTGCCTGCCTTCCTTCCTTCCTTCCTTCCTTCCTTCCTTCCTTCCTTCCTTCTTTCCTGCCCTCGTGACGACCGGTGGCCAGGAGACCGACTGCGAGGACTGCAATTGGAATCATTCGATGCATGGCTTTCAGGGATACCCCCACCCCCCCACTCACTACCGCCTCCTACACATTTTTGGGTCCTGGTCGACATCCTTGTCGTTATGGTGAGTCGTGCTGGAATTAAGAACCGATGTCTGCACCGATGGACACCGTGCCCGTTTGTTGTGTCTCCGGCTTTGGTCCAGGACGACTCAGAGACAGATTTCCTGAAAACGTTTTGTTCCTTTTGGTGGCTGTCGTTCGCTGCCCGGGTGGCTTTTCCCCCTTCCTTTGCAGGTCTCGGAAGATCTCCTCCCTGTGCTGGAAACGACAGAGATGAAGGAGGAAAATAAAGAAATAAATAAAAGCGCGGGAGCGGGGAAAAGGGAGATGGAGGAACGGCAAGAGGGCTGGGTTGGAAGAGAGGAGTGGAGAGGAGAGGACAGGACAGCACAGGACAGCACAGGACAGAAAAGGTTCCTTTGTTCCTTAGAATCCTTGCCTTGTTTTCCAGTTGACAGCCACTGGCAGCGAAAACCTTTTCAAAGTCCTCCCCGAGAGCCCAGAAGACGCTCCTGCAGCCCGCCTAGGGTGTTCCATACGGCCCGTCCGTTTCCCCTCTTCTGGCCCCCGCCTGACATAGAAATTTCCGAGTTCTCCTCCCGGTGCCGGGGTCGCCCGGAGCCGGCCGGGAGTTCCGCAGCCGGTGCAGCGCCACCCGGCCGCTCCGTGCTGAGCGAGAGACGCGATCCGAGGCGGACTGGGGCGTGATCCGGAGGCCGGGCCGGCGGACAGGGCGCCCTCGTTCCTCCGCGATGCAGATCCGTCCCGCTGACGTTCGCGCCGGTTGTCGGGCGCCACTTGGCGGCCGCTTTTATATCGCTCCTTCCCTCCGGAGCGTCGGCGACCGCGGCAAGGGGCGGCTTTGGAGGCAGGCTCTAGAGCGGTTGGCGTCCCCCAGTCTCTTAGAGGGACAAGTGTCGTTCGCCACCCGAGATTGAGCAATAACGGGTCTGTGATGCCCTTAGATGTCCGGGGCTGCACGCGCGCTACACTGACTGGCTCAGCGTGCGCCTACCCTACGCCGGCAGGCGCGGGTAACCCGTTGAACCCCATTCGTGATGGGGATTGGATTGCAATTATTCCCCATGAACGAGGAATTCCCAGTAAGTGCGGGTCATAAGCCTGCGTTGATGAAGTCCCTGCCCTTTGTACACACCGCCCGTGGCTACTACCGACGGTTTAGTGAGGCCCTCGGATCGGCCCCGCCGGGGTCGGCCCACGGCCCTGGCGGAGCGCTGAGAAGACGGTCGGTCGAACTTGACTATCTAGAGGAAGTAAAAGTCGTAACAAGGTTTCCGTAGGTGAACCTGCGGAAGGATCCTTAACGAGAAGGCAGTAGCGGCGCCCAGCGACCGTCGGCTCGCCAGAGTTCTCCCCACCGACCCGTGCGGCCCTCCGGCCAGCGACGACGGTCAGAAGGTGCAAACGGGCCGGGGGGGGGTGGGCCCGCACCAGGCCGACCTCAAACACCGCACCGGTGCCCTCGTCCTCCGGCGCCAGTCGTGGTTTTTTTTTTTTTTTTTTTTTTTGGTTTTGCTTCTAAGTTTTTATTAACATGACTTTAAAAAACAAGCCTCTATACCCGTGTGGAGGGTGACGGTGAAGGAAGAGGGGAAGGCATGGCAGGGGAAGGAATTCTCTTTTATTGGTAATAAAGCTCCAGGTTCATCCCATCGTGGATTTCATAGTCCCCCAGAGAAATGTGGTCCTTAAAAATCGTGTACCACTTCTTTAGTACAATCTTGTTCCAACGGGCACCAGTTTGGGCTGCGATCAGCTTCTTAAGGTCCCTGATGGTGTCATCGGTGTTGCATTTCACGCGGACCTTCTTCCCCACACGGTCGTTGCAAACAACCTCGATCATTCTGTCTGGAACGACGCCACAAACCTCCTGGATGGAGAGCAGAGCCTGGGCCAGAGTCAACGCTGAGAACCGGAAGCGGAAGGGCGTCGCCGAAGGCGCCCATCCCTCCCGGGGCGGGTCTACAGCCGGCTGCGTTCTTTGTGTTCCCAGCCCTGGCGTGGGCTCGTGCGTTCCTAGGCACCGCTTTGGGGTCCCGAGTCTGGGCAGAGGGACACTTGCAGTCGGTGATCACGGGCTGGGGGACATTGGGAAGAGGGGCGACCTTTCGTTCCTGAGTCCGTCGAAACCTCTAACTGTAGCGGGTCCTTGCGATCCTTCTGACCTTTTGGGTTTTAAGCAGGAGGCGTCAGAAAAGTTACCGCAGGGATAACTGGCTTGTGGCGGCCAAGCGTTCATAGCGACGTCGCTTTTTGACCCTTCGACGTTGGCTCTTCTTGAGCTACCTAGGTGACTCCATCTTAGGTATAAGACTCCATCTTAGGCACAGGCCAGTTCCCCGGAAAAACCGCAGATAGCGAGATGCTCACCCCAGCCAGTCAGAGCAACTATGAAAAGTAACTCTCCAAATTCCCCGCCTCGTTCCTTGGCGTCCTCACCCAGCCAATCCCGCTAGAGGTCAAGCTTGTTGTACCAATCCTGTAACGCCAAGACATTGCTCCCCCGTGCTTATGTTTTTTTCCCCTCAAATACCCCTAAAGCCCCATGTTCGGGACCGCCTCCTATTCACTGCTGCGTCGGTGTGCGGAGCGCGGTCCGGACTGAGTCCGGAAATAAACTCCCTCTTGCTCTTGCATCGGTGTTGGCTTCTTGGTGGTTCGTGGAGATACGAATCGGGGCATAACATTCCTATCATTGTGAAGCAGAATTCGCCAAGCGTTGGGTTGTTTACCCACTAACAGGGAACGTGAGCTGGGTTTAGACCATCGTGAGACAGGTTAGTTTCACCCTTCTGATGATGTGTTGTTGCCATGGTAATCCCGCTCAGTACTAGAGGAGCCGCAGGTTCAAACATTTGGTGCCAATGGGGCGAAGTTACCATCTGTGGGATTATAATGTCGTGAGAGACACCTGCAATAGTCCTGGCAGGATGCCTGGTGCTTGCAGCAGCCTCACACTACAGGGAGGGCGCACACGCCTTACCTATTCTGGGACTTCTTGCTCTAGGCACAAGGACAAGAAGAAAGGAGTAGCTGAAAACACGGTGGTGGCCCTGAGGCTGAATTTGGGAGTTGACTGTAATCTGTAATTACTAATCTGATGGTAACTAATAATAACAAGAGCCAGCTTTGTGAGAGAGAATAAAAAGCCACGGAGACAGGGCTGGGGGAGCTAGCATTGCCATTCATCCCCTCTCCCTTATCCATGTTAGGTAATGGATTTCCAGACTCCGACTCTTCTTCCTAACCGTCCCCGCGACACGCAAAGTCAGAATCCCGCTCAGGCGGACGACCTGGGATAGCCGGTCCCCCAGGTAGCCGGTCCCCTGCTATCCATCCTCCTCCATACCACCGCGCCCCGCGGGCGCCCGTCCTGCGGGTCGGGACCGAGCCCGGTGCGGAGAGCTCCTCATCCAGGAAAACGGGGCGCGGCCGGAAAGGGGGCCGCCCCCTCGCTCGTCACTCACCGCGCAGTTCGCGGGGAACCTGGTGCTAAACCATTCCTAGACGAATTGCTTCTTGGTCGGGTTTTCGTTGGTGTCAGAGCAGCTCCCTCGCTCCGCTCTATTGAACGTCAGCCCTCGACACAAAGGTCTGTCGTTCTCTTCCTCCGTGCCCCCACGCCCTGCCGCTCGCTGCGCTGCGCGCGTCGCTGGCGGGTGGTGAGGAGGTCGGGGAGAAGGGGTGGGGCAGGGGAGGCCGCGGCGGCGCTCTTCGAACCCTCCCCGCTCTGGGATGTGGGTCGGGCCGTCTCCCCGCGGGCGCAGCCCAGCGACCTACCGGACTCCGCGCTCGACGCGCAGGGGGTGTACGGGTCAGTCGGCGCGACCCGACGGGGGAAGGGCGACCGCCTCACCCTCCCTCGCCTCCGTCCGCGGTCCGGGTCGACCAGCCCGCCACGCATGACTTGGCGGGTCAACCGGTTCAGGGCGGAGGGGGCGACTCGGTCGACCAGCTAGTCGGCCTCGGGCCCGGGCCGGCCCGCTGGTCCCGGCGCCCCGCCTTCTCGCGGACGGATGGACGGGCGGCTGTCTCGACGGGCGCCTCGGGGCTTAAATCTCCAAGTCCGCCAAGGGGGCACTTCAGCTGTGGAGGTGGAGAGGAGGAGGAGGAGGCAGCGGCAGCAGCGGAGGGAAGGGAGGGAGTCCGTCCCGAAGGCGTTCTGGTGGCACGCGTGCGCGCGCGCGCACAGATCTCTCCGCGCTGACAGCCCCTTGCCCGGTCCAGGGCGCACACCGCTCGGGCGGGCCCGGACCGCGGAGATCGAATTCCGTCCTCCCTCGAATTGAATCGAAACCAGGACATGCTTCGGGAGCGCAAGCCGGTGCTCCGGCGCCAGCGACGCGGCCTCGAGACGCGGTCGCCCAGAAGGCTGGCAGCCCTTTTGTTTGGGCGGAGGAGGTGGCGATGTGAGGGTGCGGCGGGGCAGGGTCGAGCAAGCCGCGGACGGTAGGATAGGTGGACTTTTAATCTCTCTCATCACGGGTCTCCGTGTCTCCTCGCCTCCCTCCACCACCCCCCCCCCCGCGCCACGTGCCTTTTTCATACAGACTTGAAAGTGCCAGGTCTCTCTCCCGGCCCCCACGCCCCGCCTTTCCCCGCTTTGCCTTGGATCCGAGATGAGACTCTGTCCTTGGGGGCAACAAAGACGAGGGACGCTCGCTTGCTCGCTCGATAGGGTTCTGTCCTGATCTCCGCTCTGTTTCCCCTACCCACTACCCCCACCCCGCCCCCGACCCCACCGTAAGTTTTTTTTTTTAATGCCCTTAATTTTTTAAATTCTATTTTATGTTACTTTATTCTTTTTACCTCTACAGCGCCCGGTCTTCCTAGGTGGTCTCCCATCCAAGTTACTCAACAGGCCCAACCCTGCTGAACTCCTGAGATCAGACGGGATCGGCCGTGTTCAGGGTGGCATGGCCGTAGACTGTTCTGTTTGGGTTTCAAGTATCCAGTACGTGGGTTAGACGTTTTCTATATAGTTGATCCACGGAACAAACAGTCATCGCCGCCACCACCACCACCGACCTCCAGCGCCTCCCCTCTGGCCCTCCCCAGCTTTGTCCTCTGCCTTGGTGCGCCTACCTGTTTTTGAGAACGTCTGTTCTTTTCGGTCCTTAGATGCCCACGCATCGGTGAAATCCTATGGTATTTTCTTCTTCTGTCTGACGGATTTCCCTTCGACCTAATGACCTCTGTCTGGGTCCAGACCTGCCGTGACCAGACCCTGCCCTTCGGCGGGCGGGTCGCCACACAGGTGCGGTTTCGGCTCTCCGGCTGGGAGCTCCGACCCCCAGCCCCGTTCTTTCCCTTCAGTCCACAGGATCCCTTGCGAGGCTGGGGGAGCTTCCTGTGGACCACGACGGCGGGGACCGTTGACGACGTGGGAAGCCCCTTCGACTTCTAGACGGTCCTCCAGCCCCCCTTCCCCCAAAGTCCATCCCGCCCCCTGCCCGGCCCCGATAAGCCTGTAGCAACCTCAGGGTATATGTAGCTAGCTAGCTAGCTACCTAGGTATGTCTGTATGTATCGATGTATTTATCTATGAATGCACATAATGTAGGCAGGCAGGGGGGCCAGGCGGCCGGCCAGTCCGGTTGACTCTCCTTCATATATATATAATTTGTTTTACTCACCACTCACTCTCTTACTCACTCACTTTTTAAGTCGAGATATGTAGTCGCACACACTATGTAACCCACCCGTTTCCAAGTGTACATATTCAGTGGGCTTCTGTGGTCTCATCGCGAAGCTGTGCTGTGCTCTCACCACCTCCATGTCCACATTATCCATCCTTTACGAAAGAGGGGCCACCCCGCCCTTCCGCCCCGCCCCCACCACAGCCTGCTTTCTCCCTCGACGATTTGACTCTTCGGCCTAGGTCCTATCCATGAAATCGCACACATCCGAAGTATGCTCTGTGTCCTTTGGACGACTGAGGACCCTTTCATCGAGTGGAAGGCTTTTCGAGACTGGCCGGCTTTCTCGGCACGTGTCATGGTGCTCTGTTCCCTTTCTACGGCTTCATCTGTGTCCCCGGTGAGCCTTTCAGACGGGAACACACAGTTTCTGAAATTTCCACATGCTCCTGAGTCCGAGGGCCCACCTTTGCCCTTGGACAAATGTCCACCGATACTCAGGGAGGATCGCCTCTTCTGATGGAAGTCCTAGACTCACCGCCGGCCCAACACTTTGGAAGGGATGCGCATGTTCCTGTAGAAATTACTTTCAAAAGGGTTACGGTGTCCGTGATGAACCTAGACCGCCGCAGGGACTCCCTCACCGCTTCCCCCTCCCCCCCCCCCCCGGCGGTATGGGGAGGGACTAGGGGGATGACAGAGACCCCGGTGAGAAGGGAAGAAAACCAAAATCTGTCACCTCCGAGCAGACCGCTGTGGTGCCCCACCGGTGATTTGGAATGCATGGCTCTCGGGGACAAAAGAGTGGCACGGGCGCGACAGGGACACGCTGCCTCTCCCTTGAACACGGGAGAGGGAGCCTGGGTGGTGGGTCTGAAAGCAAATCCTTGCTCGGTCCGTTTTCATTTCCTCCCTCCCACTCACTGACGTCCCCACGGTGGGCTGACCTCTGAAAGCTAAAGAAAACGGCTCTTTCGCCTCTCCTCCCTTTTCTAGGACTTGACTTCTGCTCTCCTGTGGAAGATGCGACAGACAGAATCGGGAACCCCGAGACGCCACTTCCCATGAGCCACGGTATGGGCCAGCTCCCGCACGACGTGCGGCGCACGCGTCCACCAGCCAGGCTGTCTCCCTTTCCCGTCTCTCCAGTCTCTCTCTCTCTCTCTCTCTCTCTCTCTCTCTCTCTCTCTCTCTCTCTCTCTCTCTCTCTCCCCTTTCTTATATCTTTGGGTGACCGGGGTCAGTCTCGGCCAAAGATTCCGAAGGGCAAGAGATGGAGGGAACATCATGTCTTCCTCCCTTCCACCTGCCGATGGCGAACGGACACGCGGAGACGCTCCTCCTCGTGCCCCCTCCACCCCTACCCCGCCCCGCCCCCACATTCCGTCCACCGTCGGGCTCAGGAGCTCACTACGTCCGTGGGCACCGACAGGCGGGACGAGACCTGGCAATACCCTCAGCGCCTCTGCGGTGCTCCCCAAGGGCCATCTCCCTGGGTCCCGACCACAGGAGAAGGAGAAGGGGAAGGGGAAGGGGAAGGGGAAGGGGAAGGGGAAGGGGAAGGGGAAGGGATTGATTCCAGAAGCGACCAGACTCCAAAGGGACAGAGACAGAGGCAGAGACAGTGACAGAGACAGAGACAAGCCCCGACTCCCCCCCCTCCCGCCCCCACTCCCCCCAAACGAAAGAGAAAGTCTGCTGCTCTCATGCCACCCTCCACCGACCGGATTCTCGTCTGATCTCGGAAGCTCAGCAGGGTCGGGCCTCCTTAGTACTCGGATGGGGGACCACCTAGGAAGACCGGGTGCCGTGGGCGTTAAGAAAAACAGAACAAACTCTGACCGCCACGTTGTCAACCTGAAAGCCATGTGATGTCATGTCGTAGGCCAGCGGTCATGCAGAAGGACGGACGGACGGACCGACCCACCCACCCGAAATGACTCTGAAACCCAGCGAACGGAAGCTGCTCTCCGGTGAAAGAGAGTGTCTGTCGCCTGCTGCACCCGAGGCGGCGAGCTTTCCCGATGGTGGTGGATTGCGTGAGCATCCACCTCTCTGCCCCTTCGTCACACTCTGTACAGAACATTTATTGGGAGAACCTTTGAAAGGTGTCAAGAATATCACGAATCGAACACCGTCGCCTGTCATCGTATTCTCCTCCTCCAACGTGAAAGGAGACGAAAGTGTTCTTCTTGGGTGGCAGTGAAGCCTTTCCTGCCTGCAAGTGGTCCAGATCTCTGGGTACATGTGGCAGATGGTTGAGCAGGGGAGAGAAGAGGGAACGACGACCAAAACCACCACCGCCGCCGCCGCAGCGGCGAGACACAACTCACAGTGTCAATGCTGTGAAAAGTGCGTAGGGGATGCTTGCTTGCCTGCCTGCCTGCCTGCCTGCCTGGCCCCCCGAACGACAGGCAGAAAATATTCCATAATGCCGAACCCTGGCTTTTTACACTGCAGGCGACCCTCACCGCGGCAGACACGGCAGGCAGGCAGGCAGGCAGGCAGGCACGCCCTCATTCTGAGTCTACAGAGGGTGTCCCGATTCGGTTTCGGATTCAAGTTCGGTGTGTCTTGATCGTCATCGTTTTCACCGTGGTCCGACACTGAGGGATGGGTGTGTGTGCGTGTGTGTGTGTGTGTGCGCGCGCGCCCGTGTGTGTGCGTGTGTGTGTGTGTGTGTGTGTGTGTGTCAGTGACAGGGTGACGAAAACGGACGCCACCCACGGCGGACCATTGGAAACCATGGGTCGAGACCCGTGCCCGCGGTGCCCTGGCAGCCGAGTCCGGTCCCATCCTCCCCGTCCTCGTGGGCGCTCTTTTCTGGTCGGATGTGGAAAACGAGCCCGGGATCCCGACTCAGAGTCGCGTTGTGCCCAGTGAGGGGGCTGTTGCACCCCCACCCCAACCAGCCTCGGTCCCACCGCGCCGTCCCAGACCCCCTTCGCTCTCGGAGATGGCATCCGTGGGGTTCTTCCGTGCGGGCGCCCCTCCCTCCCTCCCTCCCTCTGAAGATGGGTGAGGAGGGGGCGCGTGACATTGCCAGTGGGTTCTGCAGCAGGAGACTGAGGATTTCCCGGGGGAAGTGAGCGGGGGTGGGGGGTGGGGGGGTGTGGGGGAGGGCGAGCCATTCCTCGGCCCTGTCTCCATCATCACCGCCACCATCGGGTGGGTACGTGCTGGGAGACGACTGACGAGAACCTCCACCTGGAAACCGGGGCTGCGGTTTAGGGCTGCGCTTTCCGGGCCCGCGATCCACGGTGGAGCGGGGGACGCCAACCCCGTCGTCCACCGCCGCCAGGACGCCAGGACTCCCCGGCTCCTCCCCTTGCCCCCCCCACCCCCGTCGCTGCGGGCCCGCGTTGGGCCTCCGGGCTCGCGCACCCCACTCCCCATCCTCGCCACCCCCCCTCCCCCCCCATCCCGCTCGAGCCTCGCGTGGTTGACCGCGGTCGCCCGGGGGTTCGGAAAAATGAAAAATGGGGTGTGGGGGTGGAGGTGGACTCGACTCTCTTTGCCCCAGAGAGGCGGTTTCTCCCCAACGTTTTCCTTTCCTGAAGCTTAGAAGCTGCCGCCTGAGGGCGGGAGGCGTGAACCAAAGAAAAAATAAACCGGCCGGGCCCTTCCGCGGGGAGAAGCCCGAGGCCCAGGGGGGGACGCTCCCCTGCTTTCTGCATATGAATGAAGCCATTGAATGGAGGCCCGTTGGAAGGAATCCACCGGACCCGCCGCCCCGCCTTCTCCATCCCCTCCCTGCACTGGGTCGCCGGTCCTCGGGAAAATCAGGCAGGCAGAGGTGCCGCTGACTTGGTGTCTCAGGCGGAAGAGGTCGAGGTGGACGGCTGTTTGTGGACTAGGGGAGACTTACTCTCTGGGACCGGCCTCCCTTAGACCCTACCTGCCTGGCCCAGAACAGGGTAGGAGAGCTGTGGGCCTGGGCAAGGGGCGGGCCAGGGACCTCCGGGACCCGGGTCCCCGGTCGCTGCCTGCCCGCCTTGCCCGCCTTGCCCGCCTTGCCCGCCTGGGGGCTCCCGGTGGCTCCCGGTGGCTCCCGCCAACTCAGTTCATTCCGGGTACTTTCTGTGGTGATGCCCGAGGTGCCCGTGGCTGGGCCGACGGGAGCCGAACGCCTCTCCCTGCGTATGTCTGAAAAGGCCCCAGTCTGAGCTGCTGCCGATTCTCCTGAGTTTCGGGTGGATGGACTGACCCGCATCCCTCCTGCCCGCAGAACTCCTTCTTGCCCAGACACCCCCACTTTAAGAGCTCTCTCCCGCGCCTTGTCCTGGCGGAGGACGACCCCCCACACACACACACCCCCACCACCACCACCACCACCACCACACCAGGACCGCCCCAGAAATACCCCATCCACCAGTCGACCAAGCTCCAGCTCATTTCTGGTAGAGAATCACTCTCTTCAACTCTTCAACAAGTGCAGACAGACAGAGAGGGAGGGAGGGAGGGAGGGAGACGGGCGGACGGACGGACGGACGGACGGACGGACGAAGAGATGCATGCGTGCACGCATACGTACGTGACGTGCGTCCGTCCGTCACCATGAGCTGCATGACTGGTAAAAAGGAAGTGAGTGAGTGAGTGAGTGAGTGAGTGAATAAATAAAGCGAGCCCCCACCCCCGTCCCCGCGGCACCGGTGAATGATTCGTGAACGGAGAGACAGACTGGACACCGAGGCTACCAGCGCCGATGTGCGCGTGCCTCCGATGACGTCGGCGCTCGCTCGTCCGCCAACCCCGGCCTCTCTAGGCCGTCTTCTCCGAGCCCTTCTGACCTTTGGTCTCCCTCTTTTCACCCTATCGCTCTTGCCTGATCGATCGTTCACGGAGAAATCAGACTCCATCTGCCCAGAGCCCAGAAGACGTGTATGCCCGCGCCCATCTTCTCTGCCTGCCCCCATCCAGTCCCGTCCCGTCCCTTCGGAAAAATGTCTCCCTCTCTCCTGTTCCCAAGCCAGACCCCCGAGAGACAGGATGGAAATAACACCAGAACATCGTTTTCAGTGTCAGCGTCAGACAGAGATCACCTCCCCCCCCCCCCCGCCCTCCTCAGGAAAGATGTCTTTCCCGTGGGGGGGGGGAAGGAGGAGGAGGAGGAGGAGGAGGAGGAGGAGGAAGAGGAGGAGGAGGACGTTCTTCTCCTTCAGGACGGGAGGCAGAGAATGAGAGAAATCTGTACGCGCAGACCGCGTGGACAAAGAAATCTCATCCTCCTCGAGCGTCCCCGCCTAGCTAGCGGAGTGGCTTTCCCGCCGTCGCCGCTCTGGGTGCGACTCGATATCCAAAAGCTTCGAGGATCGGTGGCTTCTCCGGGTCTCCTCCGGTTTTCTGAGGCTGACTGCCCCTGTCACGAAAACACGAAAGCTTCGGGGTCCGTGTGCCTTGAATTCTCAGGCCCGCCGGGCCCTGACCCCTCAGAAGGTTGGAGGTCAGGTTTCCGCCTCGGTGACCTCTTCCTTTTCGGTACCTTCGGATTCCACTTCTGTCCTTGGCTCCGTTCTTCGGTGTGTGCTGACGTGCCCTCTCCTCTCGGTGACCTGGTCAAGGGACTCTAGGGATTATGGACGGGTGTCTTTCTCAAAGGACACGTGCAGACTCTGTCCACCGGATCCGTCCGTCCGCCGGCCCGTCCATCCGCTCCATGCCTCCGCCTCCATCCATCCATCCATCCATCCATCCATCCATCCATCCCTCCCTCCATCCCGCTCCTCGGTAGAGACGGACCCCGACGCTTCGAAAACGTCCTTCCTTCCACGGCGACACCTGCACGCAGACATTCCCAGAGGCTTTCTTCATCCCTGCCAGGGTCGCCGAGGCCACCGAGATGCCCTTCGGGAGGCGAACGCACACACAGATCGTGGTGTGTCCGGGTGGGGGACGGAATGTGCGTTGGCCGGCGCTCCTGAGGCACGAGAGCGCTACGCCACGGGAGCCTTGAGGGGGCCGGCGGGGAGCCTTCGCTGCGTATGACCGTGGGAGAGAAGCCCGCAGGAAAAGGCCACGGACCTCACGGTGCCGGCGAGATAGGACACGTGTGGAGGGTGACGAACCGGTGGAGTCACAGAAAACTCTGAAGGTGGCGAGGCTGCCTGTTCTATACGCTCCCAGCGTGATGAGATACATCTGTCGACATCCGGGGGACTGCTTGTACGACACCCTGACGTGAACCCATATGTCAACTCTGGACGGACTCGGGGGTGATCGCGATGTCGCTTCGCGGACTGCGACCGACACGCCGCTCCGGTCTGGGGGCGGGCCCGGGGGGGGCGGTGCCGATAGGCTGGCGGGGCAGTGGAAGGCTCTGAGCCTCGACTAACCGAGGCCCCTGGCTCCGCAGAGCAGACCCCTCTCATAGGGCAGGACTATCTAAGGAAGGGCTTCACGGTCCCCTTCCCGGCCCCTCCCCCCCCACCCGCCCTGGAGCAGGGCCGGGAATCAACGTCTGTCTTCTCTCTCGCTCTCGCGAACGTGCAAGTTCTGAACACCCCAGACCTGCACGGGGGCTCGACCTTCTGAGGCACGATCCTGGGGCCGAGTGTTCTGGGTCCTGCGGTCCTTGTGAGGGATGGTTGTTCTCCTCGGTTTGCGCGTTTGGAAAGCACCGCGCCGTCTTCCACAGCGGCCGTGCCGTTGGACGTCAACGCGGGTGTCACGTGAGAGCGACTCGGTTTCTCGACCGCCGGACCTCACCGGCAATTGGTTACCGTTCCCCTTCTCTATTCCGTGGGGGGTATCCTGGTGGCCGTGTCCAGAGTTCACCCCGTCTCGACGTGATGTTCCTTGGAATGTTTGGAAAACCACCACCGGTTCGAGTCTTTCCCGGGAGATTTTCCTTTCTTTTCCGTTTTCTTGCCACCCCTCCCCCGCCCTGCCCGCCACCCCCTCTCCCGTCCCCCTCGGGTGAAATGACTGTCGTGAGTCTTTGGTCCGTCCTGTCTGCCTGCCTGCCTGCCTGCCTGCCTTCCTTCCTTCCTTCCTTCCTTCCTTCCTTCCTTCCTTCCTTCCTTCTTTCCTGCCCTCGTGACGACCGGTGGCCAGGAGACCGACTGCGAGGACTGCAATTGGAATCATTCGATGCATGGCTTTCAGGGATACCCCCCCCCCCCACTCACTACCGCCTCCTACACATTTTTGGGTCCTGGTCGACATCCTTGTCGTTATGGTGAGTCGTGCTGGAATTAAGAACCGATGTCTGCACCGATGGACACCGTGCCCGTTTGTTGTGTCTCCGGCTTTGGTCCAGGACGACTCAGAGACAGATTTCCTGAAAACGTTTTGTTCCTTTTGGTGGCTGTCGTTCGCTGCCCGGGTGGCTTTTCCCCCTTCCTTTGCAGGTCTCGGAAGATCTCCTCCCTGTGCTGGAAACGACAGAGATGAAGGAGGAAAATAAAGAAATAAATAAAAGCGCGGGAGCGGGGAAAAGGGAGATGGAGGAACGGCAAGAGGGCTGGGTTGGAAGAGAGGAGTGGAGAGGAGAGGACAGGACAGCACAGGACAGCACAGGACAGAAAAGGTTCCTTTGTTCCTTAGAATCCTTGCCTTGTTTTCCAGTTGACAGCCACTGGCAGCGAAAACCTTTTCAAAGTCCTCCCCGAGAGCCCAGAAGACGCTCCTGCAGCCCGCCTAGGGTGTTCCATACGGCCCGTCCGTTTCCCCTCTTCTGGCCCCCGCCTGACATAGAAATTTCCGAGTTCTCCTCCCGGTGCCGGGGTCGCCCGGAGCCGGCCGGGAGTTCCGCAGCCGGTGCAGCGCCACCCGGCCGCTCCGTGCTGAGCGAGAGACGCGATCCGAGGCGGACTGGGGCGTGATCCGGAGGCCGGGCCGGCGGACAGGGCGCCCTCGTTCCTCCGCGATGCAGATCCGTCCCGCTGACGTTCGCGCCGGTTGTCGGGCGCCACTTGGCGGCCGCTTTTATATCGCTCCTTCCCTCCGGAGCGTCGGCGACCGCGGCAAGGGGCGGCTTTGGAGGCAGGCTCTAGAGCGGTTGGCGTCCCCCAGTCTCTTAGAGGGACAAGTGTCGTTCGCCACCCGAGATTGAGCAATAACGGGTCTGTGATGCCCTTAGATGTCCGGGGCTGCACGCGCGCTACACTGACTGGCTCAGCGTGCGCCTACCCTACGCCGGCAGGCGCGGGTAACCCGTTGAACCCCATTCGTGATGGGGATTGGATTGCAATTATTCCCCATGAACGAGGAATTCCCAGTAAGTGCGGGTCATAAGCCTGCGTTGATGAAGTCCCTGCCCTTTGTACACACCGCCCGTGGCTACTACCGACGGTTTAGTGAGGCCCTCGGATCGGCCCCGCCGGGGTCGGCCCACGGCCCTGGCGGAGCGCTGAGAAGACGGTCGGTCGAACTTGACTATCTAGAGGAAGTAAAAGTCGTAACAAGGTTTCCGTAGGTGAACCTGCGGAAGGATCCTTAACGAGAAGGCAGTAGCGGCGCCCAGCGACCGTCGGCTCGCCAGAGTTCTCCCCACCGACCCGTGCGGCCCTCCGGCCAGCGACGACGGTCAGAAGGTGCAAACGGGCCGGGGGTGGGGGTGGGCCCGCACCAGGCCGACCTCAAACACCGCACCGGTGCCCTCGTCCTCCGGCGCCAGTCGTGGTTTTTTTTTTTTTTTTTTTTTTTGGTTTTGCTTCTAAGTTTTTATTAACATGACTTTAAAAAACAAGCCTCTATACCCGTGTGGAGGGTGACGGTGAAGGAAGAGGGGAAGGCATGGCAGGGGAAGGAATTCTCTTTTATTGGTAATAAAGCTCCAGGTTCATCCCATCGTGGATTTCATAGTCCCCCAGAGAAATGTGGTCCTTAAAAATCGTGTACCACTTCTTTAGTACAATCTTGTTCCAACGGGCACCAGTTTGGGCTGCGATCAGCTTCTTAAGGTCCCTGATGGTGTCATCGGTGTTGCATTTCACGCGGACCTTCTTCCCCACACGGTCGTTGCAAACAACCTCGATCATTCTGTCTGGAACGACGCCACAAACCTCCTGGATGGAGAGCAGAGCCTGGGCCAGAGTCAACGCTGAGAACCGGAAGCGGAAGGGCGTCGCCGAAGGCGCCCATCCCTCCCGGGGCGGGTCTACAGCCGGCTGCGTTCTTTGTGTTCCCAGCCCTGGCGTGGGCTCGTGCGTTCCTAGGCACCGCTTTGGGGTCCCGAGTCTGGGCAGAGGGACACTTGCAGTCGGTGATCACGGGCTGGGGGACATTGGGAAGAGGGGCGACCTTTCGTTCCTGAGTCCGTCGAAACCTCTAACTGTAGCGGGTCCTTGCGATCCTTCTGACCTTTTGGGTTTTAAGCAGGAGGCGTCAGAAAAGTTACCGCAGGGATAACTGGCTTGTGGCGGCCAAGCGTTCATAGCGACGTCGCTTTTTGACCCTTCGACGTTGGCTCTTCTTGAGCTACCTAGGTGACTCCATCTTAGGTATAAGACTCCATCTTAGGCACAGGCCAGTTCCCCGGAAAAACCGCAGATAGCGAGATGCTCACCCCAGCCAGTCAGAGCAACTATGAAAAGTAACTCTCCAAATTCCCCGCCTCGTTCCTTGGCGTCCTCACCCAGCCAATCCCGCTAGAGGTCAAGCTTGTTGTACCAATCCTGTAACGCCAAGACATTGCTCCCCCGTGCTTATGTTTTTTTCCCCTCAAATACCCCTAAAGCCCCATGTTCGGGACCGCCTCCTATTCACTGCTGCGTCGGTGTGCGGAGCGCGGTCCGGACTGAGTCCGGAAATAAACTCCCTCTTGCTCTTGCATCGGTGTTGGCTTCTTGGTGGTTCGTGGAGATACGAATCGGGGCATAACATTCCTATCATTGTGAAGCAGAATTCGCCAAGCGTTGGGTTGTTTACCCACTAACAGGGAACGTGAGCTGGGTTTAGACCATCGTGAGACAGGTTAGTTTCACCCTTCTGATGATGTGTTGTTGCCATGGTAATCCCGCTCAGTACTAGAGGAGCCGCAGGTTCAAACATTTGGTGCCAATGGGGCGAAGTTACCATCTGTGGGATTATAATGTCGTGAGAGACACCTGCAATAGTCCTGGCAGGATGCCTGGTGCTTGCAGCAGCCTCACACTACAGGGAGGGCGCACACGCCTTACCTATTCTGGGACTTCTTGCTCTAGGCACAAGGACAAGAAGAAAGGAGTAGCTGAAAACACGGTGGTGGCCCTGAGGCTGAATTTGGGAGTTGACTGTAATCTGTAATTACTAATCTGATGGTAACTAATAATAACAAGAGCCAGCTTTGTGAGAGAGAATAAAAAGCCACGGAGACAGGGCTGGGGGAGCTAGCATTGCCATTCATCCCCTCTCCCTTATCCATGTTAGGTAATGGATTTCCAGACTCCGACTCTTCTTCCTAACCGTCCCCGCGACACGCAAAGTCAGAATCCCGCTCAGGCGGACGACCTGGGATAGCCGGTCCCCCAGGTAGCCGGTCCCCTGCTATCCATCCTCCTCCATACCACCGCGCCCCGCGGGCGCCCGTCCTGCGGGTCGGGACCGAGCCCGGTGCGGAGAGCTCCTCATCCAGGAAAACGGGGCGCGGCCGGAAAGGGGGCCGCCCCCTCGCTCGTCACTCACCGCGCAGTTCGCGGGGAACCTGGTGCTAAACCATTCCTAGACGAATTGCTTCTTGGTCGGGTTTTCGTTGGTGTCAGAGCAGCTCCCTCGCTCCGCTCTATTGAACGTCAGCCCTCGACACAAAGGTCTGTCGTTCTCTTCCTCCGTGCCCCCACGCCCTGCCGCTGCGCTGCGCTGCGCGCGTCGCTGGCGGGTGGTGAGGAGGTCGGGGAGAAGGGGTGGGGCAGGGGAGGCCGCGGCGGCGCTCTTCGAACCCTCCCCGCTCTGGGATGTGGGTCGGGCCGTCTCCCCGCGGGCGCAGCCCAGCGACCTACCGGACTCCGCGCTCGACGCGCAGGGGGTGTACGGGTCAGTCGGCGCGACCCGACGGGGGAAGGGCGACCGCCTCACCCTCCCTCGCCTCCGTCCGCGGTCCGGGTCGACCAGCCCGCCACGCATGACTTGGCGGGTCAACCGGTTCAGGGCGGAGGGGGCGACTCGGTCGACCAGCTAGTCGGCCTCGGGCCCGGGCCGGCCCGCTGGTCCCGGCGCCCCGCCTTCTCGCGGACGGATGGACGGGCGGCTGTCTCGACGGGCGCCTCGGGGCTTAAATCTCCAAGTCCGCCAAGGGGGCACTTCAGCTGTGGAGGTGGAGAGGAGGAGGAGGAGGCAGCGGCAGCAGCGGAGGGAAGGGAGGGAGTCCGTCCCGAAGGCGTTCTGGTGGCACGCGTGCGCGCGCGCGCACAGATCTCTCCGCGCTGACAGCCCCTTGCCCGGTCCAGGGCGCACACCGCTCGGGCGGGCCCGGACCGCGGAGATCGAATTCCGTCCTCCCTCGAATTGAATCGAAACCAGGACATGCTTCGGGAGCGCAAGCCGGTGCTCCGGCGCCAGCGACGCGGCCTCGAGACGCGGTCGCCCAGAAGGCTGGCAGCCCTTTTGTTTGGGCGGAGGAGGTGGCGATGTGAGGGTGCGGCGGGGCAGGGTCGAGCAAGCCGCGGACGGTAGGATAGGTGGACTTTTAATCTCTCTCATCACGGGTCTCCGTGTCTCCTCGCCTCCCTCCACCACCCCCCCCCCCCGCGCCACGTGCCTTTTTCATACAGACTTGAAAGTGCCAGGTCTCTCTCCCGGCCCCCACGCCCCGCCTTTCCCCGCTTTGCCTTGGATCCGAGATGAGACTCTGTCCTTGGGGGCAACAAAGACGAGGGACGCTCGCTTGCTCGCTCGATAGGGTTCTGTCCTGATCTCCGCTCTGTTTCCCCTACCCACTACCCCCACCCCGCCCCCGACCCCACCGTAAGTTTTTTTTTTTAATGCCCTTAATTTTTTAAATTCTATTTTATGTTTTTATTCTTTTTACCTCTACAGCGCCCGGTCTTCCTAGGTGGTCTCCCATCCAAGTTACTCAACAGGCCCAACCCTGCTGAACTCCTGAGATCAGACGGGATCGGCCGTGTTCAGGGTGGCATGGCCGTAGACTGTTCTGTTTGGGTTTCAAGTATCCAGTACGTGGGTTAGACGTTTTCTATATAGTTGATCCACGGAACAAACAGTCATCGCCGCCACCACCACCACCGACCTCCAGCGCCTCCCCTCTGGCCCTCCCCAGCTTTGTCCTCTGCCTTGGTGCGCCTACCTGTTTTTGAGAACGTCTGTTCTTTTCGGTCCTTAGATGCCCACGCATCGGTGAAATCCTATGGTATTTTCTTCTTCTGTCTGACGGATTTCCCTTCGACCTAATGACCTCTGTCTGGGTCCAGACCTGCCGTGACCAGACCCTGCCCTTCGGCGGGCGGGTCGCCACACAGGTGCGGTTTCGGCTCTCCGGCTGGGAGCTCCGACCCCCAGCCCCGTTCTTTCCCTTCAGTCCACAGGATCCCTTGCGAGGCTGGGGGAGCTTCCTGTGGACCACGACGGCGGGGACCGTTGACGACGTGGGAAGCCCCTTCGACTTCTAGACGGTCCTCCAGCCCCCCTTCCCCCAAAGTCCATCCCGCCCCCTGCCCGGCCCCGATAAGCCTGTAGCAACCTCAGGGTATATGTAGCTAGCTAGCTAGCTACCTAGGTATGTCTGTATGTATCGATGTATTTATCTATGAATGCACATAATGTAGGCAGGCAGGGGGGCCAGGCGGCCGGCCAGTCCGGTTGACTCTCCTTCATATATATATAATTTGTTTTACTCACCACTCACTCTCTTACTCACTCACTTTTTAAGTCGAGATATGTAGTCGCACACACTATGTAACCCACCCGTTTCCAAGTGTACATATTCAGTGGGCTTCTGTGGTCTCATCGCGAAGCTGTGCTGTGCTCTCACCACCTCCATGTCCACATTATCCATCCTTTACGAAAGAGGGGCCACCCCGCCCTTCCGCCCCGCCCCCACCACAGCCTGCTTTCTCCCTCGACGATTTGACTCTTCGGCCTAGGTCCTATCCATGAAATCGCACACATCCGAAGTATGCTCTGTGTCCTTTGGACGACTGAGGACCCTTTCATCGAGTGGAAGGCTTTTCGAGACTGGCCGGCTTTCTCGGCACGTGTCATGGTGCTCTGTTCCCTTTCTACGGCTTCATCTGTGTCCCCGGTGAGCCTTTCAGACGGGAACACACAGTTTCTGAAATTTCCACATGCTCCTGAGTCCGAGGGCCCACCTTTGCCCTTGGACAAATGTCCACCGATACTCAGGGAGGATCGCCTCTTCTGATGGAAGTCCTAGACTCACCGCCGGCCCAACACTTTGGAAGGGATGCGCATGTTCCTGTAGAAATTACTTTCAAAAGGGTTACGGTGTCCGTGATGAACCTAGACCGCCGCAGGGACTCCCTCACCGCTTCCCCTCCCCCCCCCCCCCCCCCCGGCGGTATGGGGAGGGACTAGGGGGATGACAGAGACCCCGGTGAGAAGGGAAGAAAACCAAAATCTGTCACCTCCGAGCAGACCGCTGTGGTGCCCCACCGGTGATTTGGAATGCATGGCTCTCGGGGACAAAAGAGTGGCACGGGCGCGACAGGGACACGCTGCCTCTCCCTTGAACACGGGAGAGGGAGCCTGGGTGGTGGGTCTGAAAGCAAATCCTTGCTCGGTCCGTTTTCATTTCCTCCCTCCCACTCACTGACGTCCCCACGGTGGGCTGACCTCTGAAAGCTAAAGAAAACGGCTCTTTCGCCTCTCCTCCCTTTTCTAGGACTTGACTTCTGCTCTCCTGTGGAAGATGCGACAGACAGAATCGGGAACCCCGAGACGCCACTTCCCATGAGCCACGGTATGGGCCAGCTCCCGCACGACGTGCGGCGCACGCGTCCACCAGCCAGGCTGTCTCCCTTTCCCGTCTCTCCAGTTCTCTCTCTCTCTCTCTCTCTCTCTCTCTCTCTCTCTCTCTCTCTCTCTCTCTCTCTCTCTCTCTCCCCTTTCTTATATCTTTGGGTGACCGGGGTCAGTCTCGGCCAAAGATTCCGAAGGGCAAGAGATGGAGGGAACATCATGTCTTCCTCCCTTCCACCTGCCGATGGCGAACGGACACGCGGAGACGCTCCTCCTCGTGCCCCCTCCACCCCTACCCCGCCCCGCCCCCACATTCCGTCCACCGTCGGGCTCAGGAGCTCACTACGTCCGTGGGCACCGACAGGCGGGACGAGACCTGGCAATACCCTCAGCGCCTCTGCGGTGCTCCCCAAGGGCCATCTCCCTGGGTCCCGACCACAGGAGAAGGAGAAGGGGAAGGGGAAGGGGAAGGGGAAGGGGAAGGGGAAGGGGAAGGGGAAGGGATTGATTCCAGAAGCGACCAGACTCCAAAGGGACAGAGACAGAGGCAGAGACAGTGACAGAGACAGAGACAAGCCCCGACTCCCCCCCTCCCGCCCCCACTCCCCCCAAACAAAGAGAAAGTCTGCTGCTCTCATGCCACCCTCCACCGACCGGATTCTCGTCTGATCTCGGAAGCTCAGCAGGGTCGGGCCTCCTTAGTACTCGGATGGGGGACCACCTAGGAAGACCGGGTGCCGTGGGCGTTAAGAAAAACAGAACAAACTCTGACCGCCACGTTGTCAACCTGAAAGCCATGTGATGTCATGTCGTAGGCCAGCGGTCATGCAGAAGGACGGACGGACGGACCGACCCACCCACCCGAAATGACTCTGAAACCCAGCGAACGGAAGCTGCTCTCCGGTGAAAGAGAGTGTCTGTCGCCTGCTGCACCCGAGGCGGCGAGCTTTCCCGATGGTGGTGGATTGCGTGAGCATCCACCTCTCTGCCCCTTCGTCACACTCTGTACAGAACATTTATTGGGAGAACCTTTGAAAGGTGTCAAGAATATCACGAATCGAACACCGTCGCCTGTCATCGTATTCTCCTCCTCCAACGTGAAAGGAGACGAAAGTGTTCTTCTTGGGTGGCAGTGAAGCCTTTCCTGCCTGCAAGTGGTCCAGATCTCTGGGTACATGTGGCAGATGGTTGAGCAGGGGAGAGAAGAGGGAACGACGACCAAAACCACCACCGCCGCCGCCGCAGCGGCGAGACACAACTCACAGTGTCAATGCTGTGAAAAGTGCGTAGGGGATGCTTGCTTGCCTGCCTGCCTGCCTGCCTGGCCCCCCGAACGACAGGCAGAAAATATTCCATAATGCCGAACCCTGGCTTTTTACACTGCAGGCGACCCTCACCGCGGCAGACACGGCAGGCAGGCAGGCAGGCAGGCAGGCACGCCCTCATTCTGAGTCTACAGAGGGTGTCCCGATTCGGTTTCGGATTCAAGTTCGGTGTGTCTTGATCGTCATCGTTTTCACCGTGGTCCGACACTGAGGGATGGGTGTGTGTGCGTGTGTGTGTGTGTGTGCGCGCGCCCGTGTGTGCGTGTGTGTGTGTGTGTGTGTGTGTGTGTCAGTGACAGGGTGACGAAAACGGACGCCACCCACGGCGGACCATTGGAAACCATGGGTCGAGACCCGTGCCCGCGGTGCCCTGGCAGCCGAGTCCGGTCCCATCCTCCCCGTCCTCGTGGGCGCTCTTTTCTGGTCGGATGTGGAAAACGAGCCCGGGATCCCGACTCAGAGTCGCGTTGTGCCCAGTGAGGGGGCTGTTGCACCCCCACCCCAACCAGCCTCGGTCCCACCGCGCCGTCCCAGACCCCCTTCGCTCTCGGAGATGGCATCCGTGGGGTTCTTCCGTGCGGGCGCCCCTCCCTCCCTCCCTCCCTCTGAAGATGGGTGAGGAGGGGGCGCGTGACATTGCCAGTGGGTTCTGCAGCAGGAGACTGAGGATTTCCCGGGGGAAGTGAGCGGGGGTGGGGGGGTGTGGGGGGAGGGCGAGCCATTCCTCGGCCCTGTCTCCATCATCACCGCCACCATCGGGTGGGTACGTGCTGGGAGACGACTGACGAGAACCTCCACCTGGAAACCGGGGCTGCGGTTTAGGGCTGCGCTTTCCGGGCCCGCGATCCACGGTGGAGCGGGGGACGCCAACCCCGTCGTCCACCGCCGCCAGGACGCCAGGACTCCCCGGCTCCTCCCCTTGCCCCCCCCCCCCCGTCGCTGCGGGCCCGCGTTGGGCCTCCGGGCTCGCGCACCCCACTCCCCATCCTCGCCACCCCCCCCCCCCCCCCCATCCCGCTCGAGCCTCGCGTGGTTGACCGCGGTCGCCCGGGGGTTCGGAAAAATGAAAAATGGGGTGTGGGGGTGGAGGTGGACTCGACTCTCTTTGCCCCAGAGAGGCGGTTTCTCCCCAACGTTTTCCTTTCCTGAAGCTTAGAAGCTGCCGCCTGAGGGCGGGAGGCGTGAACCAAAGAAAAAATAAACCGGCCGGGCCCTTCCGCGGGGAGAAGCCCGAGGCCCAGGGGGGGACGCTCCCCTGCTTTCTGCATATGAATGAAGCCATTGAATGGAGGCCCGTTGGAAGGAATCCACCGGACCCGCCGCCCCGCCTTCTCCATCCCCTCCCTGCACTGGGTCGCCGGTCCTCGGGAAAATCAGGCAGGCAGAGGTGCCGCTGACTTGGTGTCTCAGGCGGAAGAGGTCGAGGTGGACGGCTGTTTGTGGACTAGGGGAGACTTACTCTCTGGGACCGGCCTCCCTTAGACCCTACCTGCCTGGCCCAGAACAGGGTAGGAGAGCTGTGGGCCTGGGCAAGGGGCGGGCCAGGGACCTCCGGGACCCGGGTCCCCGGTCGCTGCCTGCCCGCCTTGCCCGCCTTGCCCGCCTTGCCCGCCTGGGGGCTCCCGGTGGCTCCCGGTGGCTCCCGCCAACTCAGTTCATTCCGGGTACTTTCTGTGGTGATGCCCGAGGTGCCCGTGGCTGGGCCGACGGGAGCCGAACGCCTCTCCCTGCGTATGTCTGAAAAGGCCCCAGTCTGAGCTGCTGCCGATTCTCCTGAGTTTCGGGTGGATGGACTGACCCGCATCCCTCCTGCCCGCAGAACTCCTTCTTGCCCAGACACCCCCACTTTAAGAGCTCTCTCCCGCGCCTTGTCCTGGCGGAGGACGACCCCCCCCACACACACCCCCCACCACCACCACCACCAGGACCGCCCCAGAAATACCCCATCCACCAGTCGACCAAGCTCCAGCTCATTTCTGGTAGAGAATCACTCTCTTCAACTCTTCAACAAGTGCAGACAGACAGAGAGGGAGGGAGGGAGGGAGGGAGACGGGCGGACGGACGACGGACGGACGGACGGACGAAGAGATGCATGCGTGCACGCATACGTACGTGACGTGCGTCCGTCCGTCACCATGAGCTGCATGACTGGTAAAAAGGAAGTGAGTGAGTGAGTGAGTGAGTGAGTGAATAAATAAAGCGAGCCCCCACCCCCGTCCCCGCGGCACCGGTGAATGATTCGTGAACGGAGAGACAGACTGGACACCGAGGCTACCAGCGCCGATGTGCGCGTGCCTCCGATGACGTCGGCGCTCGCTCGTCCGCCAACCCCGGCCTCTCTAGGCCGTCTTCTCCGAGCCCTTCTGACCTTTGGTCTCCCTCTTTTCACCCTATCGCTCTTGCCTGATCGATCGTTCACGGAGAAATCAGACTCCATCTGCCCAGAGCCCAGAAGACGTGTATGCCCGCCCATCTTCTCTGCCTGCCCCCATCCAGTCCCGTCCCGTCCCTTCGGAAAAATGTCTCCCTCTCTCCTGTTCCCAAGCCAGACCCCCGAGAGACAGGATGGAAATAACACCAGAACATCGTTTTCAGTGTCAGACAGAGATCACCCCCCCCCCCCGCCCTCCTCAGGAAAGATGTCTTTCCCGTGGGGGGGGAGGAGGAGGAGGAGGAGGAGGAGGAGGAGGAGGAGGAGGAGGAGGAGGAGGAGGAGAGAGGGACGTTCTTCTCCTTCAGGACGGGAGGCAGAGAATGAGAGAAATCTGTACGCGCAGACCGCGTGGACAAAGAAATCTCATCCTCCTCGAGCGTCCCCGCCTAGCGGAGTGGCTTTCCCGCCGTCGCCGCTCTGGGTGCGACTCGATATCCAAAAGCTTCGAGGTTTGGGGACTGAGGCTCCCTGTCACGAAAACACGAAAGCTTCGGGGTCCGTGTGTCTTGAATTCTCAGGCCCGCCGGGCCCTGACCCCTCAGAAGGTTGGAGGTCAGGTTTCGCCTCGGTGACCCTTCCTTTTCCTTAGGTACCTTCGGATTCCACTTCTGTCCTTGGCTCGTTCTTCGTGTGCTGACGTGCTCTCCTCTGTGACCTGGTCAAGGGACTCTAGGATTATGGACGGGTGTCTTTCTCAAAGGACATGTGCAGACTCTTCCACTGACCCATCCATCGTCCACCGTCCATCTGTTCCATCCATCTGCATCTGAATCTCCATCTGCATCCATTCATCCATCCAGTGATTTAGCTGGTGGCCCCTGGTTGCTGCAAAGGCTCTGGCCCAGTGCTGACTTGTCTGGAATCCACTGTTGTGAGCAGAACAACCAGACTCAACCTGAGTGCTTTGACATTAGAGCCAGTTTAATAGCCGGCGGCTGTCCTTCCAAAGGGGCAGCCTCGACTCATTTCAGGTCCACAGTTTCATACCCAAAAATCTATTAATCACTATATCTCGATCACAATGGATCTATACATCATTTATTCATTACCCGTCACCAAATGGTGGTCTGATATGATGCGTAAGCGGGGGCACAGAAGCAGAAAGCGGAACATTAAAAGGTCAGATTCCCATACCATGTTTCCCATAAATTCCTCCTACTCTTTCTTGTGGGAACAGAGTTAAACAATAGCCTACCGATGTAATCGCCAGGTATTCAACCAGGAAATGTGGCTGCTGTGGCGGTTTGCATAGAGGCTTCTAGTCTTAACCCCTTTTTTCATCTTTCTAGGAGGACATCATCACATTCCCCACTGGTTTTCTTTACAGTGACTCAATCTTCGAGTCAGATGTTGGCACACGTGGCCAGTGGTTAGGGGGTGATGCTCCTAAAATTAGAATCTTTGCCCCAGTCATGTGTGACTGCGTAACACTTCTAAGCCATTTCAC
>PUFA01000958.1:0-63866 GCA_003508835.1 Eonycteris spelaea | reverse complement strand
ACGACCACACATGTGACCTGTACTTATATTCACAAAGTAAAACACTCATAATTTTATATAACACCAATGCCATCAATGGCCAACTAAAGTTTTTTTTTCCCTTCTATAGTTTTTTCCTTTTTTTTTTTTGATTAAAGAATGAAGCATTTCTTTTTAGAACAAAAATTTCTGTTAATCAAAATAATATCAATAACTTACTATAGTAGTACAAAACTTTAATTTATTCAACAACTATTTTTGAGTACTTACTAAACGTCAAGATGGTTAGGCATTGTTCATGTGAGACAGAGAAATAAAGGGAGGAGGGGGAGAGAGATTTCTCATCTTGTAGAACTTAGATTCTAGAGGAAGACAACAAATATCACCTGGCCAGCAAGATGGATGGAGGACGTTAGAAAGTGATAACTGTGGAAAGAAGAAAACGTAGCAGAGAAAGCAGTAGGGAACGGAGAGGAAGACATTGGTGTCTCTTTACTCAGCCCCTCACAGAGTAGGTGGACGCTAGTCAGACTGGAAGGAGGCGGATATCGGGGGAAGAGAGTTCCATGGGAGAGAGGGCAGGAACGTGCCTAGCTTGTTTGAGAAGCAATGCTAGAGTGGAGTGAACAAACCTGTTCATTCAGTCAGATCATTTATACCAAGAGTGTGTGCAGTGCCTGGCACACATTCAACTGTGGTCCCAAAGCCATGAAAACCTGGCCTTCAGCCAGCTTTCGCTGCACTCCCCACAGCACGAGTGTTGACACTCTCCAGGTAATCGAGGTGCCTGCTGTCCTCCGTGGGTTTGCGGTCTTCCTGACCTTGGCATTTGCCATGATAGTGTCAGCGCCCTCGGGCCCAGCAGTGTCATTGACGTGTACAGGTGATCTCACTGGTATTTGATGGCAGCCTGTCTTTCCGCCTGGTAGCCATGGTGACGTTTCATCATGAAAAAGGAGCCCCCTTAATGGTCGATTATGCAATATCTTGTTCTACTCCAAGTAGGTTGCAGGTAAATCGGCTGGAGAATCTCTGACGAGAGGAATTTTTCCTGCAGTCTCTGTCAGCTTTTAAGCAGTGGTTCGCAGCAAAGCTGCACTAGAATCACCTGGAGAATTTTAAAAAGAAGATATGGCTACTCAGGCTCCACCCGAAACCAGTTAAATCGCAGGTCCTTTATTTTAAGTTCGCCAAGTGATTCTGATGGGTCACCAGGACAAGGATTGCTGCTTCAGTGATTTGTCTTAAAATGATTGCCAGGCTCCTATAGGTTAATGCCAAATATGTTTATTTTCGTCTAAGGATACTTTGGCTTTGCCTTTGTTTCCCAGGGTCAGGGGACCTTGAAATCTTTCTCTCTGCAGCCCATCTCGATCGTCTCACCCCAGCTTAACTTACAACCGTGGTTCACAGACTTCAGGTTTGGAGCTAGAGCTGGCTCGCGACAAGCTTTCATCGGTCGACAGCCTTGTCAGCTGCTCAGACTGGGCCGTGACCATTCCGCTGCCGTCTGTCAGCACCCGTTTCTGAAGTTTTCAGCCGCTCTGTTCAGCTGCCCCACCAGTTACTTCCCATCAGTTAACCAAAATGCTTCTAGAAGTGTATATTTCAAATATGCTTAAAAAGTTGTTCACAAGCTAGACATGAGAGCTTTACTTCAACAACTGTTCAACCCGAACCTCCAGTGGGCTTACTTAAAATAAGAAAAATATTATCACCTACCATGTAATACCATAAGTAAATGGTATGTGAAATATTTTGCACTTACACTTTAAACAAACATCCATATATATCAGTGTGTATACATATATTTTATATACATATAAACACACACATACACACACACACATATATATATATATCTGTATCCATATATATTTTATAGTGATAATGTAATCACTGCAAATTTAAGAAGTCTGAAGGTCAGCTAACCCTTCTTGAGAAAAGACTTTTTTATCCTAGGATTATGTTCTATTTAGGGGGAGGTGTATTAAAACGATGATATATTGAAATTGTGGGATTGTTTTCTTTCGTAAAATGAAAAGTGAGTTATTCAGTATTATCCTAGGGTTATTATTATTTTTTTATTATTTTACTGGTGTGTGATAGAAAAAACTTGGTAACTCCCAGTTAGGGCTGGAAAGTCCTGGACTCCAAGAGGGTTTCTCCGGAACCCATCCTGCCCCTTCCGGTTCGGAGCCCGGGATCCCATGCCACCCAGGGGACCAGGCTCAGCTGGACAGACTCACTCACCTCCCCACTTGTCCAAGGACCAGGTGTAATTTCACTTTTTAATCTCCTCTCACTCTGTGCTAAGAAATATCACTTCTCTCTATCCTTTCCTTCCCTTTTCTTGAACCCCGTTTTTCCATTTTCTAAATAAAACCAACAGTCTCATTGTTGCAAAATGATAAACTCCTTTTCCTTTGCCACATTTCACATTTCCCTATGGGAGGCATCCCTCAGTCCCACTCGATGATTCACGATATACAAAAGTAATTCTATGTAAACTAAAAGGCAGAAATGAGCAACTCTCCTAGCAAAGCACAAGGGCCATCTGGCCGTGGCACGCTCTTTCTTCCTGTCCCTCAGCATGAGTGTCCGGTGGTTGGCAGTGCCTGCTGGCAGCATTTGGCAGGTGACAGCGGAGGAGCCTGAACAAAGCAAAATGCTTCTCCCCCAAAGGGAGCACCATGGCGCTCAAGGTCCCAGCCTCCTCAAAGAACCTGTGCCCTGTGGCTTGCCTCCTCCCACGTCTTTTTCATCTGGGCAGAGGGGTGTGTGTAGACCCAGCTGTCTGGGCACTGCCCTTTCTTTGCTCACATATCCCTCCACAGCCCAGGGCACATCCTCTCATCCTAGATACTGTCACTATTATTCCCTTTTAGGTTTGTCTTTTTCCTAAGCAACCCAGTTTTTTTTTCCAAGAATATTCTGACATCTCTCTTCCAAACCCCCCCTTTTCCAGGCTGCAGAGTAAAGAACCAGTAAAAGCAAACTTTTAATGTGACCTTGACCAGGTACCCAGGACCTCGTTCCCATCCACAACCCTTATGCAGATGCGCTGAGGAGCAGGAGGACAGTGATTTGCTACTGGTCCTCCATCAAAGCAGGTAGCGTAGATGTCAGGTGGTCGGGCCTCGAACCTCTCTCTTCTCCATGGGACGCTTCGCTGGCTAGTCCTCAGCACGACCCTTTTCTCAGACACATCTCCTAATTGCCCCAGAATAGAGAAAGGAGTTTATTTTGAACATGGAACATGGCCAAGATTTTTTTTTTATTTTGTAAATGAGATTCTTCGCTATGATCCTATTTTTTTTAACTACCTCTGACCTAGTTCATAATATCACCAGAAGCAGAGCGAACAGAGAACATAGTTCTTGCTTCATGAAATTGAAAAATGAACAAGACATAAAATTTTTAAAGGAAATCACAGTCCATTCTGAGATGAGATAGCTGACTTCTCTTTGAGCATCTCTTTGTAGTTGCTAAAGTAAGAGAAGTAAGGAGGATGGACATACTTTTCCGGAGGAAAAGATTGGACTTATTCTTGGATGTTTCCCACTTATAGCTTCTTTATGAAATAAAGTTTGTATGCTACCAAAGTGTTAATAATAGTAGCATTTCTAACCAGAGATAAATACACGTTATAGAATAAGAAATACTGAATTTGAGAAGCAGCTTATTTGTCATCATCCAGAGTTTTCCCAGTATAAGAAACTCTTCTCTCCATCCCTGACTAAAAGCCTGGAGTTTCTGCCTGATCACATCCAGCGACAGAACACACTGTTCTGGAGGCAGCCAGCTCCACTGTTAAATGTCTCTGTTATAAACTATATTGAAAACAAAATGGCATCTTTAGAATTTGCTGCTGACATATGCACTGACTTTAAGTATGCTAAATGCTTAAAACACAGCAAGTCATTCGATGATCGAACAATCAGAATAACTGGTATTTATTGTGATTACTATGCATTAGACATTGTGCTAAGCACTTTATATTCATTATGTCTCTTACTTCTTCCTACATCAATAGTATGAAACATGATTCTTTCCTCATTTTACACATCAAGAAGTAGATGTAGAGGAGGTAAGTAACCTACCAAGGTAATCCTGGTGGAAAGTGATTAGAACAGGATCTAAGCCAGGACCATGTGCTTTGAGAACCCAAGCTCTTAACACTCTGTTGTACTTCTCACTTCGGCCCTGTTAGGCATGTGTTGCATTCCTATTTAAAAAGAACTGAGACCTACTTTTCTAAGTAATTTTCCCAGGGTGAGTGGAATTCTAAAGTAGGTTTCTCTAATTCGAAAGCCTGTACTGTATTCCAAAGTAATCCAACATGCAATGAGCAGAGAGAACCAAAAGTTTCCATGAGACACCCAATAAATTGTCAGTACAACTGGAGTGGAGGACCTGTCGCAATGCCCTTTAGAACTGTGTTATTTCAATAATACAAGTATCAAGTCCAGAGCTACAAAGAGTGTCAAAGCCTCTCCACGTGCTAAGTGAGTAAACCTAAAGGATTTAAACTGTGTTTTTCATCTGTATTTCCCCCAAATTTCACATACATCTTGACACATTCATTGTGGGTACTCAATAAATGTTTGTTGACTCACTTAATCTGAAAAATTTAGAATCAATTAGGCAACTATCTTTTTCAATATTTTTTATTGATTTAGGTTTCATCTATTTCCAAAAGGAATTTAACGTGTCACCCTTTCCAATACATTTTTTATTTGAGTCATTTGGTTTCAACCAATTACTTGAGTTTCCATGTCTATTTTGCAGTCTTCTGTTTTCTTTGTAATAAGACGATGGCAGGACAGAATCCCAACTATAGCTGCTGTAAGTCTGACTGGAGACAAGGAAAAGCACTGTCTCTGTGGTTGTCAGTCATCCGCAGCAGGGGTGACAAAGCTAGTTGCATTTTAGGGTATGTAAATCCTCAAGTAGGTAACTTCTTAACCAACCCATACATAACGAGATAAGGAAAAGGCACAGCTCTTACATGTCCTTATGAGTTGCATTTATTTGTAAAAATTATGAAGCATTTCTTGCAAAGAAATTTTAATGTTAATGATTTTTTAAATTATTAGACTTTAAAGTGTGTGTGTGTGTGTTTTTATCTGTTGGCATGCAATAGGGGCTAACAAAGTCACTGTCCCAACATAAAAATAAACGATAGTTTGTGATCAGAGATAAATTAGTAAAACAATCAAAATTAGGAGCCATCTCTGGGAGGAAACCAAGAGTTTTATCTATAAATACATAACTGAATATTTAGACTAAACATCCAAAACTCCAATCGAGGTGAGCTGGATGTATTTTCAGCAAAGTCGAGCTATTAAATAGTTAGAATCTCAAAGAAATTGTATTATTTTTGGAGGAAAAATACCTGAAGAAATAGGAAGGGCTCAGTCTTCTGTGGAAACAGGATAAAGGGCATGAAAGCAAGCCCTAGTTAGGAGGGAAGTGTTTGTTTGTTTGTTTGTTTGTTTGTTTTGTTTTGTTTTATCAAGGGAACAAGAGGCCTGTAGTTAATTTCTATAGAGGGTAAGAAGATTCAAGCTAGCCTACATGAGAGACACTTGCGAAGACTAATAATCTCACCTTTCCTCCTGACTCCATTTCTACATAAGATATTGACTCTTAGAGCTTCCATGTAGCGGTCACCAGCTAGAATATTTGCTGGCCAAAACTACCTGTTCAGTCCAGGCTATGGGAGATTAACATATGTATCTCTTTGAGTTTGGTTCCATAATGGAAAGCATCCCAATTTTGGTGTGCTGACCAAATAAGGTTTCTGGGATGCAAATCTAAAACCCAGCTCCTGTGGTGGTGAATTCACCAAGTCTCATGCCACTGGTAAAGATATTCTTGCACAGTCAGTTGGCCTTCTCTGAGGTGGGAGGTTTCTTTGAGCAATAGCAGCAAAAAGGTTAATGTTCCTGGTTGTCTCACTGGTTGCTTCTTGAACACCAGGTGATCACTACTTCTATGAAATATGCTTTTGACAGCAGGCTCAGACAATTTCTCTAAGTGATGACCTTCACTGTCATCTTCTGCCCCCAGGTTGTTTATCCAAGGTGATCTTCAAAGATAGCTTTGAAGTTCACTGTCTTGGTGGTATCTTTCCGGTACAAGGCCAAGAAGCTTGTTCTCTAAAAAGACAGGTCATGTCTTTTGTGGAAAAGCCATTGTGTCTGTTCATTGAAATGGCAGATAGGCAGAAAATAAAGGAAGAGTCCTTACCTATTGAAAAATATAGAAGAATTCTTTTCAGTTTTTGGACAAAATATGAAAAATGAGGGTGCCAAACAAGGGACATGTGTTATTTGAGGAGTATGAGTTATAGAGTTTAAAAGAGAAAAGATGACTACTGTTTTATCATGCATGAGTGTGTTAAAATTAAGCATAACCAGACCTATATTAGAAATAAGACATATCTATATGATACTTGCTCACCTTGCTACTAGAAAAACTTCCTTAAACCTTTAGATAGGTAATGGCAATGGAAACTTCTCTTAAAAGTTGTGAAGAAGCATGACTTAGAGACTTAAAACATGAGAGTAAATCTGCTTCAGAAATTCAGTAACATCTACCCTTTCTGGGCAATGGATACTCAGTAGCACTATAGAGGAAGGTGGGTGTAGGTTAGACAGCTGACATTTGTGGGTGTATTGGGACGGGGTTTGTGTAAAGCACAATTAAGTCAGCACTCTAGCACTCAAACCGAAGTCCCCCAGCAATAGAAATAAAGAAGATAAAGAATTAAATCTGTAGTCTGTAATTCTGTAAATGTAGTGTTTTTATGACAATGATGGTAGCCAGAATGTATGGAGCTTTTTTACCATATGCAAAGTTCTGTGCTAAATATTTTAGTACGATATCTCCTTTAATCATCTCGACATCCCTGTGCAGTGGGTGCCTTAAAGAACTGAGGCTTACGGAGTTATGTAATGAAGATATCGGCAAGATGGCAAGCTTGGAAACTCAAGACCTTCCAGTTGCCATAGGAAACCTCCATGGAAACATTAAATAAACAAACAGAGACTGACTAAAATAATTTTATAGGGGCTCTCAAAGTTAGTCCAATGTCAAATATTTCAACAAAATATCACAAGGCATGCAATGGAACAAGACAACACCATCTATTCAAGGGATCAAAACAAATCTTCAGAAGTCATCTCTGAAGAAACAGACATTAGAATTACTAGACAAAGCCTTTAAATCAGTGCTTTAAATATGCTCAAAGAACTAAAAGAAATGAGAAAAAATGATATATGAATAAAATGAGAATATCAACAAAGAGAAATTTAAAAAGAGAACCAAATGGAAATTCTGGAGCTGAGAAATACAATAATTAATATGAGAAATTTGCTCCAAGGGTTCAACAGCAGACTGCAGCAGACAGAAGAATGCATCAGTGAACTTAAAGATAGTTCATTTTAAATTATTGTGTCTGAAGAAAAAAAGAGATGAAGAAAAGTGAACAGAATGCAAGGGACTTGTTGGACACCATAAAATGTGCCAATATGTGTATTATAGAGTCTCAGAAAGAGAAGAGAGAAACAAGTTTATTTGAAGAAATGATGGCTGAAAACTTCCTAAATTTGCAGGAAGATAAGGATATACAGATACAGGGTGCTTGATGGAGATAAACTCAGAGACTTACCAGGACACATTTACTCAAACTGTCAAAAGCCGAAGACAGAGAGGATCTTGAAAGTGATAACAACAACAAATGTAACTCGTCACCTACAAAAAATCCACAAGATTACCAGGGATTTCTCAGCATGGATTATGTAATTTGCCTGAAAATCCAAGAGCTGAGAAATGGCGTCTTGAACACAGATCCATCAGTGTAAGACTCATGCTCTTAACCAGTGGTTCTCAAAGTGTGGTCCTTGACCAGAAGCATCCCCATCACTCAGGAAAAGCCTGAGGAACAAAAACAAATCTTCAGAAGCTGATTAGAAATGAGAATTCTCTGGCCACTCCAGAACCCCAGAATCAGGGGAGTGGGATGCAGCAATCTACCTTTTAATTGAGCCTCTAGATGTTTGAACTGCTTGTAACCATTGTACTGTAATAGATGTGTTGCTTTTAAGAGTTTTTTCCCCTTCTACAATCCGTTATCTACAATTCTAAAAATTAAAAAAAAAAAAAGAAAAGAAAACTCTAAACACCAAAATTCTTCTTAATTTGTGGTGGCATGATCTCACCTAAATCAACATTTATCCTGCTGAGTGAGAATATTCCTATGTTCACTGGAAAGATATGGATGTGTTTAGTTATAGGCTGTTGCCTCAGACTCTGCTGAGGGTGTTTTGTTGACAGTAAACACACCACAAACACACGTGGCCCTGGGATGTTTCCATAAAAGATTATGGATCAGTTTGGTGAATAAATAGCACTGGACAGTGGTTCTGGATGTGTGAGTTCAAACCAGCCCCAGCTCAGTCACTGGCTGCCCTGCTATGTTGAAAAGCAGTGACATCTGCTTTGTTTCTTTCCTCTTCAACTAACCATTAGTGCAGGCTATACCTGGAGCCAGATTTATGCTGTTTTCTTGATCCTTGTATTTCAGTTGCAGATCACTCTTCACTTGACACGGAGATGTTATTCACCTGCCTCTCCTTGTCTTGTGGCACAGAAGCTAATGTTCTGGCCACATTTATTCATATGAATTGAAAAAGGAAACATTTTACCCTCTAGAGAACCAGTCATTATTGCTTGTGTTATGGGGAAGGCTAAGGAATAGGTGTGACAATTTTTTTTTTTTAAGGCACTGTTACTACCTACTAAATTCAGGAGGATTTGGTTAAGTGTGCTGCAAGAGAAGTGAAAGAATGTCATTTGTCTCTGAGGGAAGGTATCCAGGAGATGAGAGTTACAAATGACTGCCTTCCACCTGTTGGAGAAAGAGAATGAGACGGGTGCCAAAATGAGGGACTGTCTGCTCACAGCACGTGTTTAGGGAACATGAGACCAGGCCGAAAGTCTATCTGCACAAGAGTCTCTAGTACTTGACAGCATTCTGCTATTATTGCTGTTGCTGAGTTATGTCCCAGCCACACAAGAATGGTTTAGAGCCCCTGCTGAGAGTGACTTTTTTGCTGGAAAGAAATCAATTCCATAACCAAGTAAGCTTTGGCATTTAAGTGTGAACAGGAAAAGAGCTGTTTAGTGTTCTGCTATCCTGATTCAAATTTTGTGGTTCATTTTGCCTTTTATCCTGACAGGGTGTTCTCTTTGACCTTATTTAAGTAAAATATTTCTCCATACTCTAAGAATAAAAAATATATATTTATTCCACTCAGACAGGACCAGACTCAAAATATCTATATTGAACAATAATAAAGCCCTCAGAAATTTCCCTTTTCATCCTTAAACTTGACCAGAACTACCACTTGAATTCCATTTAAGAATCATGGAGGGAAAAATATTAGGGGGAGGCAGTATTTTTTGTAATAAAGTTTGAATTATAGAAAAACAGTCCTCATGTTCTCTGTCGCCTCTACTTCCTGAGTAAATCCTTTCTCTCAGTTCTTTTCCATTTGCTGAATGTCATCCTCCCCTCATGAAAATGCCAGTGTTACTTGATTGCTCATAAGTTTTTTTTTCCCTTTTCTATTTTTTGTGTTAGGCTATAATTTTATCCCTACCCTTTCCTTCCATCTTCTCTATCCCTCCCTCCCTCTCACCTCCACGCCCCAAATCCCAAAATAACAAATGCAGAAGAGGGTTCATGGCATGTTCAAGCTTGCAAGTGGTCATCAGGGTTAAGCAAAAGAAGAAGAGAACGTTCTTTTATTTTTCTAAACATGAGCGATTACGCTATTCTTATTTCTCTATGAGATAAAGATTAAAGCGTGTGTTGAAAGCTATTAAATACTTAAAAAAGACTAATTGTGTGAACATTTAAAACATTAAGATGTTTATAATTTAATGTTTTTTTCTTATTTGACATATTTTAAACTGAAAGCATATTGTTCACATTTTAACTCTACTTCTATTGTATCAGCAAATTACTCCTGATATTATATATAATAATATCTATACATACACATATATAACTTGTAATATTTATTTTTAATGAGTTAAAATATTTTTCTAAGTGTAAGTCTATAATTTAGAATCTTAATCTTAAAAGAGGTCTTAAATAGCACCTTTGGGACCCTCATCATTTTATAGGTTAATAAAGTTGTTTTCAAAGAAATAATTTGTGCAAGAGACAGAGTCTCGCCTAGAACCAAGTTCCTCTGACTCTTAGTTCAGCATTCTTTTTACTAAATCCTAATGTCTCCTACGCAGATTCTAATGATATCTTATGAATTTTTAAACTTCTAGGGTGAGAAGTTTGTAATATTGAAGTTTTTCATAGACTAGTTGTAATGAGACCAAATATAAATTAGAAGAAGGTGATTTGGAAGTAAATTGGGAGCCTAAATTTATAGCTTCTAGGATTCTACCTAAATTTTTAAAAGTTAATTATAATATGAATATGAATGAAAGGTTCATTGTTCATTATTTAAAATATTTACTTATTTATAAAGGACTTCATGAAACACTTCAAAGTTCATTTTTCTTGTGTCTATAATTCTTAATAACTATTATACTATATAATAGAGATCATAAGTTTTAAAATATCTCTAAATCCATTCAGAGTTCAAGTAGAAAATTATACCCCTTGGAGCAATGAACATTCTTTTCAAAGACTGATAAAAGCTGCTGGAGAAAATCAGAACTGGATTTGGCTAATTAATGTGGTCTTTTCAGGATTAAAAATATATCAATGTGTTAATGGATTATAGACAATTATTGGAAGAGGTAATACATATGATTTATTATATAACAAAAGGAGAGCAAAGGAGAACCCCCACTTGCGAAAGCTCATCAGTGTGGATAGCCACACTGGTGTCCTGACCCAGTCAGCAGCTGGGCTGGTTTTTGCACGGCTGTCCATGCATGGTCACGTGCACACACAGGAGAGGGGCTTTCCGAGGGGGATGTGGTCTGTAGGACAAACTGGTGCAGGCAGAACAAGATTTGAAAACTGTTTCTACTACTGACTTGTGACTTTGAGCCTTTTATAGTACACTATTTCTCAAACCTCATTGTCTTTATCTCAAAAATGGGAATACTAAAACCTGTGTCACAGGGTGGAGTGGCCATGCCTGCAAAGTACTCAGTGCATGGGCATACTCAGTAAATGGCAGCTATTACTCTCATCATCATCATCATCATCATCATCATCATCATCATCATCATCATTTTGTTATTTTTCAATGTTTGGATATATTGGGGGGGGCAGTTTTTCCCTCCTGTGTGTCTCCTTTGCTGCTCTTATAGAACACTTCACTTCTAACACTTCTGGTCACAAAACCTGTGGGGGTTTGCCCACACCAAATATTCCACACAACACCAGCTGGGTGTTATATAATTTTAAGTCAATTCCGGTAATAACCACCTGGAGATAGCATCAGATCCCACCTGTTAAGGTCTCAGCCCCATGGGACTGCCCCCCCCTCCCACTTCAGATGCCGGTCACAAGGAGTAGGTCCCCGGTTATCCCTGACTTCTGTCTGACTGGCTACCAGTTGGACATTTTCATGACCTCCTCCCTCTTGGATTTAATTACTTGCTAGAGCAGCTCATAGAACTCAGGGAAACACGTTCACCAGTTTATTAAAGGATATGAAAAATGACATAGATGAACAGCCAGATGAAAAGATGCATAGAGTTTGAGTAGGTCTTGAGGACAGGAGCTTCTGTCCCTGTGGAGTTGGGTCGGGTTGGGTCACTCTCCTGGTTGTGGCTGTGCTCACCCACCTGGAAATCTCCGGACCTCGTACTGTTGGGATTTTTATGGAGCCTTCATCACAGGCATGATGGAGCATTAACTCCATTTTCAGCTCTTCTTCCTTCTCAAGAAACTGGGGGGCAGGAATAAAAGTTCCAAGCTTCTAATCATGCCTGAATCTTTCTGGTGACCAACCCTCATCCAGGAGCCCACCCTGGGCTGCCTTATTAGAACAAAAGATACCTCTATGATCCAGGAAATTGCAAGGGTTTTAGGAGCCCTGTCCCAGAAACAGGGGACAAAGAACAAAATATATTTTTTAGTTGACAATGGATATGTGGATATTAATGTACATTTTTCTAAGTTGAGCCATAGTGTCCTTCTGATAGACAGTGATCAGTTTTACAAACTAGAAATTCATTCAGCTCCACGTGGCAGGTTGCTAAATAGTTAAAACATAGGATGATTTAGCTTAATCTTCTGTGTTCAGACCTCATGCACCATTAGCACCTGGAGTTTCCTATTCAGCGACATTTTTAAATCCCTCGCCAGGAATGAATAAGCCGCCAGGAATGAATAAGCCGTTGACTGAAACTTTGCCCTACAAACTGATAACGAGAAAAGAGCAAATGGCAGTTTAGCCCAGAAACCACATCTCTTAACTCCTGGATCCCTCCTCTGGGAAGCTTAATGTGATTTCTCCATCAAAAATTCATGGAAAATGCATTTCCTGACCAGGGAGTGGGTATGAATGTCATATAAAGGGATTTATGGGATGAGTTAAGCTTTACATGGACTTCCTGTTTTCAGTCTGTACCTAAAAAAAAAAAAAAAATGGCATGCATAGATATGTGTGTGTGTTTTAACAAACTTATATTTCCCTTGGTGTATAAGTGGGGTTTTCTGTTTGTTACATGGTGAGTGAGTTTGTTTTGGAAAGGTTTCTGAATTTTAATTTTGTATGTTCTTCTCTTTGACTTAGAGAAGAGCAAACATTTATTTGTGCAGGAGGACAGATATTGGTCACGCTCTAAATCACACTGGTTAGAGACCACCACTTCTTGCTTCCAGAACAGTGTCATATGGTGGCCTGTGGTCCCTGCCAGAATGAGCCAGTTGCAGCCAAGGGATGTTCTGTAGAAACCACAGGAATTCTTTGAGTGTAAGCTTTGTGGGCTGGAGCATGGGTCAGGATTGCAATATCTAGGCCATCATAAGAAGACCAAGTGCCACATTTGCATAGTAGAAACAAATCTAAGCCCCGAAACTCAGATTAAAAAAAAATTCTATTCATGTCATTAAATCAGATTCTAAATTCTTCCTGAACTGCAGGCGATGGTGGGCAGGAATTCAGTCTCCTCACCGACTGCCTGCCCGAGGTTGAACAAATTCCCTGGAGGCTTTCCCTACAGCAAATCGAAGAGAGGCCTGTGGCCATGCACGTTTGCCCTTGCTGGTTATCACTACAATCCCTCGGCACAGTCTCGCATCACTTCCATTCCTGGGGCCTGTAAAGGTGGAGCCCAGGGCCCGGGCTCCAGCCTCCCTGGATGCAGCACACAACCACTGCCTGCTAGGAGTTGGCCATCTTCCTGGGTTGGCCTGGGGCCAGGTGATGCTTGCACGATTTCTCCATTCTCAGTTATGGGGCCTTCTCTCTACTTTGGTGCTTCTCAGAGCCACTCCTCTATTGGGGGACTCACAGTGTCATCTCTTTAAGAGCTCAGGATTGTGGATAACAAAACAGAGAAAGGGAAGTAGCTTGTGGGCAGCCTCTGCTGTTGGCCTGAAGTAAACCTCTCTCCAGGTCCTGGCTTCCTCAATGAATCAGTGGTGGACATGCACATCTAAATAAATTTTCCTGTGTGCTTTGAAAGGTCCAAACATAGAAAGTAGGTAGGTTAATGAACGTGTATGCAGGAAATATCTTAGTTGCAGGAAATAATAACTGGTGACAGTGATTGACCTGGGGCAGGTGACTGGAAGGCAGAGTGACTAGGCATGGGGGTAGAGTCTCACTTTACACTGGGAATCTTCTGTATGGATTGATGTATACATATATTATTTACATACAATGCTTTTTAAAAATATGAGAATGTTTCCTTGAATCTTTAAAAAAGAGATTTATAGGTATAAGTCACCATCATCTTTCATCTGAGCCCTAGACCAGGGGCCCCCAATTCCCAGTCCCATGGCCTGTTAAGAACTGGGCCGCACGGCAGGAGGTGAGCGGCGGGCCAGAGAGCGAAGCTTCATCTGTATTTGCAGCCGCTCCCCAGCGCTAGCATCACCGCCTCAGCTCTGCCTCAGATCATCGGAGTTAGATTCTCAGAGGAGCACCGGTCCCTGGTGTCAGAAAGGTTGGAGGCCACTGCTCTAGACTGTTGCAGTGGCCTTCTAATCGATCTCCCACGGCGACCCCTGTCCCCCTGCAACCCTTTCCCCACAAGCCATTGCAAAATTGTCTCATCCCCTTTAGAATCTCAGCTCAGAAGAACCTTAAGCCATATTCAAACTGTGAAAAGACACATTTAGAAAAACTATTTTAAACCTCTGGCAATGGCACACTTTCTGCCAGATGATGCTGACTGCCCTGGGTGGACTTGAAGTATAGCAGCCAAAATCAGCTTCGGTGCTGAGTGGCTGCTCTCTACAGCCAGCCGGACCCCTGCAGAGACCTCCTGATTTAAGGTTGTGATTTAGGATTACTGCGTTCCGAATGCGCCACTTACTTGACACTCTCCCTGCTTTTCAAAAATCATTCTTTGGTCCTAGAAGTAGTGTCATCTGTGTACAACTTTCCTAAACCAGAAGCTGCTGTTCCTCTGAGGGGTCCTTCCCAGGTCCGCCTTCTCTCCAGGTTCAGGGGAGTCTCACGGAGGCACGGAGAATTTACCTCAGACAAGGTATCAGGCTCTTCAGTGGCTGTCAGGCAGCTTTTCATTTAGCTAATGTCAGTGGGGTACACGTTGGTGTGACATAACCCATGGTGGGCAAAAACAAAACAAAACAAAATTATCAAATAATGGGGTTTATTAATGTGGCCTCAGATTCTGAGAATTGCTGAGATTCCAGACGAAGAGGGCAGGAAAGGGGGGGAAATGGCGTATAATCTTCCTCTCACAGACCAGCACTTACCACTCGTCCTGAGCAGTGACCGCAAAGCTGCATGGCTTTGTGGTGGCCACGTGAAATCTAGTGTTAGAGACTTGACTGGCTGCCTATCTTGTGCTTGGCCCTTACTTTGAAAACGAGTAGCAGAAATAATGGATGGTGAGTCTTCAGTTACTCAAAATTTCACTATGCTTTGAATTAAAGAGATGACTTGAGTTCAAGTTCATTTGTTTTAAAATAAATCCTGAACTCTATGAGTTGGCCCATCCTCCTACCAAGTAGTATTCAGAGGTCCGAAGGCAAAATTTGAAATAATTTTTTAAAAATGTATTTAGTTTATTCCAATTTTAGAAAATAGTGTTTATCCACTTTAGAAATCTTTTCAGTGAAGTTTGAAATAAAAATGATTTTCTGGGTAAGTTATAGCTAACCAGAAAATGTTAATTCTCTTTGCTTTCTAATTCACCTCAAAGTTTTAAATTCAGTTTCATCCTGTCTGCAGCCCCTGTTGTTGGTAGCTTCCTAGAGCACTAGCCTGAGAGGGATTTTAAGGCTAAAACCAGGCTCGAGAAAGAATATCATCACTGATTATGCATGCCTGTGCTGGGCATGGGATTGGGAAGGGAGGCATGTATTTGTCATGGCAACCATACTTCTCTATCCATTCAGGAATAGGATTGGAATCGTTTAGCCAATAAATAAGGCATTGATTAGCAGCAGTGCCTCTCTCCTGATCACGATTCTATCCATTGTAGTTGTTCATCCTAGATTCTAACCTATGGTCCTTCATTCTATTAAAATATCTGGGAGAATTTAATATATTAGAGTCCCAACTCATGTACAGATTCTACTTTGATTTTTTTTCAGATTCTACTTTTAGGGTCTCTGAGGAGGCTCAATAAATAGCATCCTTCTTCCTGAGCAAATTGGCAGTCCTGATGAGGAGTAGCAGGTGGAGGAGGCTAAATGCTCACCTTTTTGATAAAGGCTACTTTGGGAGATCTAGCTTAATGTGAGATCAAATGGTCTTAATTGAGCTGTGGAATTAACCAGGCTCAGCACCCAGCCACAGCCAGCACTGGACTAGGCTCAGCTTGGACATGAAGGGGCTTGTCCACGCACGGCGGGGACTTGGGTGGGATGGCTCTGCCGGAGGAAGAAGTGAGGAATGAACTGAAGATTTTTCTCAACCCCCTCAATCAGGTAATGTATTCGTCTTCCCCTGGGGCAGGGTGAGTGAAGCTCTGGGGAAAGGCAAGTTGTGTCCCACCACAGAGCAGCTCTGAACCTGGAGATGACATCAGGAATGGGGCAGAGGAATTTCCCCCAGTAGTACCCGTATTCCCATCTGCTCTGCCTCCAGAATGTTACCGCTCCCCACTTTTCTCCACCCCCAGGACGCGTACCCCGTGTCAGGCCACCATCACATTTCATGTAGGCCCTAGACTATCTGGAAGTCTTCTTGTCGGTCTCCTGCTGTGACTTTGTCTCCCTGCAGCCCTGTGGTTTTTTGTGGGGAAATCACAAAAGTCAGAATAGCCTTGTCAAAGGTAAATTGGATCATGTCCCACCCTGCCTGATCTATTCCTTGCCTTCCCATCACACTTAGTGTACATCACAACACGTTCACCAGCCCTAAGTAATTAATGGAGTTCAGGACACGCTACCCCCAGCATATGGCCCCTTGGCATCCTGACCATTTTAAGCTACAGGAATTTGAGGAACAGCATATGCAGGAAAGACTTTCTGACCTTCCAGGGAGCAGGCCATTTAAAAGATTAAATTAGTTGCCAGTATCAAAGGTTCTGAAGATTTAACAGGGTGTCCTCGGGCTTCATGGTCACTGGCACATCAGCTGAGCTTGGCTGGCCCTTCCTGGCCGTGGCAGTATTGGGGTTCCCTCTCCCTAAAGACATATGGGTGGGGAACAAAGGGAGGGCGAGTGGGTCTGTGGGGAGGAGTCACTGGGCAGGTAGTTGACCGTCTGCATGCCTGACCTATGGAGAGCAAATACCTTTCCCAGTGGTTTTCAACATCATAAAGTGGGAAGCCTCCCCTCAGGCAAATGACCTTGCAGGTGCCCAGGGCAAAGGGAGGCCTGGTGAGGGGGACCTGGCCCACCCTTCAGCCCCTGAGATGCCTCACAGAACGAGCATTGGAGACCACTGTCTGGTTCAGGGGTAACTGGAGCCCAGACAGAAGGTGCGATTTGGTCCCGTTCTCAAAGAGCAGTTTATCTTTAGGGGTACATCTGCTTTTCCACTTTCATTCAGAAGGCACTCATCGGACCTGAAGTGGGTGCTGCGGGTGCCCCTCCACACCCTCCCCGGCCCGCCTCGAAGGCCTCATCGCTGTGCTGGACCGTACCCACCACGAGGGCTTTCTCTGGTGCCTGGGGCACAAGGCGCCCGGGGGCAGCTCTCACCTCTGAGCGATGAGTTTTCCAGGCAGGTTCTACCACACAGTCCCTCCAAGGGCCTGGTGATACTGAGCCCAGCTGCCCATGGATGTGACCTGCTGGTTCTGGTTTCCTTGGTGGGCTTTCCCCTCTTCACTCTCCCTGCTCCCTCCCTCCAGCTTCCTGGGATTCCCACCCCCCCAACCCAAAAGGAAGTCTGCTATCCAGGCCTCAGCTTCAGGCTTGCCTCAGGGCACCCAGAGGGCTTTAGTACTTCAGGTTTCACCAGGTCCTCTATTCCTCATGTGGGTGGTGACTCTGCCACTTGGGTAGCAGGCCACCTTCTGTTCAGTGTCAGACACTCCGGTGTTTCTTCTGGAAGGTTTACTTTTGTCTTGTCAGTTCTGGGCTTTAATTTTAGGCAGACGCCCTATGATGAGGTTGCAAACCTCCATCATTTTCCTTTGAGTGAAAAATCTAATCGTAACAATGAACTAAGGCCCTTTGTTCAGCTTTGTTGATGAATCCCATCAGATAGGCAAGACCTAAGGAATGAAAATCAATCAACTGCCAAGCTGCCCATGTAGATGGTCAAGTCCTAATAACTGGCCCATTGCACTAGGCAACAAAAGAAGCTCACGTTCACTCTGCCAGTGTCATTTAGGTCCCAGTTTCTAAGACTCTTTTTAGCCCATATATGTAGAATCTTTTTAGTAACTGTGCTATTTCAGTTTGAGAACTTGGAGAAATGATGTTCTTAAGTATAAGTTGTTAGACGGAGTTACTTTTTAAAAATCTGTCTTTTATTTAGTGCTTTCTGTGAAAGAGGCACTGAGCAAAGCACTTCACATAGGTTATTTCCTCTAAATTTTGTAATAACTTTTTTCTTCTCAAAACTGAAAACAGATTTAAAGAGGTAAGTCGTTTGTCCCAGGTTTCACACCTGACAGAGCTAAGTTTTGTCTACCTTCTTCCAAATCCTTTTCTCTTAAACATTTTTCTGCAGTATTACCAAAATCAAGTGTGAAATTATAACACTTCGTAAAAATTTTTGTATTTACTAAACACACACACACATACACACACACACACATTTTAAAGCTAGCAAATGGTGAGACTGCACTTGTTAGTAGCTTATAAAAAGGTGAAATATTGTTCCTGGATTGAAAGAGAAATTTTGATGATCACATTAAGTTTGTAGAATAAATACATGCTATTAATAAGAACAGCTAGAATTCTATTTTAAAATCTACTAACAATAGAAAACATGTTTTCTTATATTTATTCCGCCTAAGCTCTCTGGACTCAGTTCAAATCATTTGTAGTTTATCTCGAAGTACCATGAAAAGAAGCATGAGAAGATTTTTGCTGAGTTGTGTCTCTGTGTATACAGTTTCCCCCTCTTTTGTTAAGCATCAGAAATAGTGCCACAGCCTTTGGGCATAGCATTCCAGGGCTTTGCCCAAAGGTGAATGTTAATGAGGTCTGCCTAATCCTTTCCTTGCTTGGGAAGTTGAGTGCAGCAAGGGCTGCCATCGCTTGTAAATGAGTCCTGCATATATGCTAATTAGATCGGGCTCCTGGAGAGAAGCTGACAGTTGGTTGCTAAAGGAAATAAAAATAGGTCACAGAAATAAGTCCAGTCATTTCAAAGATGACTTCTAGAAACTTTTTCTTGCAGGGCATAGGAAATAAGTCCTGTGTCACAGAAGGAGCAATCAAGCCCTCCAGGTCATTTGAGGGGCAGTGAGGAACTCATCACCTAAACACAGGCTTAGTCCCCAGAACCGGTCCTCTATTTTGATTTTTAGTAGAAATTCATAATTTCCTTTGGTATTTAGTGAAAGCTGAATAATAATAAATCTGGTCTTCCTCGGCTCCCAGAGAATTTCACTCTTCTCTTCCAATCTTTCTAATACTTTCTTCTCTGTCTTCTTCGCCTGCCCCACATTCTCTACCAACAAGAAGTGATTAGATGTTTCCTAAATTTGACTTTCACTCAATTCTCTTGAAAATCTCTCTTGGTAATTTTACCCACTTCTAAGGCTTCAATAAGGGGGGGTGGGGATCTTATAAGAATATGTGCAAAATAGCTTAAAAAAGGGAACAGATGATGCATTATCCATCTGATGAGTACTTACTTGACTCTTTTTTTGGCACAGACCCCCTTGGTAGTCTAATAAATCCTATGGCCTCTTTCTTGAATAATGGTTTTAATTTGAAATACATGTGTTGGAAAGGAAACCAATAATGTTGAAATGAAGTTATAAAAAGATTTTTTTAATTTGATATAGTAATATATATTCAGCACTACTAATTCATGAAATAACAAGATCTGATGACTACCACCATTTCAAAGCAGTAATGAATCCTTGGAGATGTCAGCAATACTGTGCCACGTTATAAAAATTATTAATGGTGGCAGAATTACAGATTCTTCCAATAGTCTGTGTTTCTTATTTTTGTTTTATTTTATTTTATCTATTTATTTTTTGCCTATGTTTGTAACTGATGGGAATGTGAAATTTCCGTTAGAGATGAGGGAAAATAAAGATCAAGCTGCTATCCATGGATCGGGTTTAAGAAGACCTGGTCTAAAGACTTGTAAAAGAGATTGGGAATCCTTTTTTGTATGCTTATCACAGTGGTCAGTGCAGAGCCGCGCACCTTTGTACAATCCCTTATTTCCTGCGTTCCGTTTAACTGGGTTTCACCAGTCTCTTGTCATCTCTCTCACCTTGTCTTTTACATTGAAGTAAAATCGAAACTGGTCAGTTCTGTTTGTTAACAGCTGTTGAATTTAGGTTTCGTTCATTTGGGGAGATTTTTTTGTTGTTGTTTGATTTAAAAATATATTTATTAGTGGTAGGGGACACTAAAACTGGTGATGACCTGGGGTCATTTTCATCATCCTCTGTCTAGCGTCTATTAACATAGATAATTGGACCTTAAATGGGGATAGAATTAAAACATCAACTTCAACTACTATTGCCTTTAATGGTTTTGAAGCAGATTTTTAAAAAACCTCTTTGCCATCTTTTTGACCTCTGTCCTCTTGGCGTCCTGAATGCTGCATTCTCCTGGACCCCTCTTGTCTTCTTGCCTCTCTAATGGTCCCTTCCTAATCTTCTCTGTTTTGCACTCCACCAACCAGAAAAATATAGGCATTCCTTCCACATTAGGCGTTGGGCTAGTTTTCTCTCATTTTTTTCCATCGATAGTTTCTCCCAATCCTTGTCTACTTCCTTTTCCATGTTTTCTGTCAGTTTTAATGGACCTCACATCCTCCATCTTCCCAGTTCAGATTTTAATGAAACTCAGCGGATATCCTTTGGATACTTACTGTGCTCTGAACAATATGTTAGGCATCAGGGCTGCAATACTGAACCAGTGGATCAGGTCTCTGCCTTCGTATGTCCTATAGTCTATCAAGGAAAGTCAGCTGTGAACAAGTCATTTCAAGAGTGATGAGTAGGATGACAGAGGAGCAACATGTCACCATTGGAATTGATAATAAGGGAGATCTAGTCCGGTTTGGAGGACTTTGAAAGTTAATGAGATAACTCCATGAGTAGTGTAAGAATGGGGATTGGGAAGATTCACATGCAATGTCAAACTTTAGAGAGAATAGCAGGGTAGGAGAAAAGGATGTTTAGTATGGCTTTGAGCACAGTGAGGCTGAGAAGGCCAGACAGTAAACACTTGTCAACCACGTTGTGGGATAGGAGGGGACATCTCCCTAAAGACAGTGTGGAATCCCATAGGAACTTTTAATCAGACAGAAGAATGTTTAGATTTACGTGTTTAAGTGATTAACACAACTGTAATCTGGAAAATGGTTTGGAGGGGCAAGCATCTATGTAAGGAGACCACTGCAGGTGGTTCTAGGAGTCCCGTTAAGAGAGGATGAGGGGGCCCCACAAGAAAACCTGTCCTCATTGACTTTCCTCTGTCTCTCCTTCACCTTCTCCTCATACCCATCAGATACTAAATCTGTTATGATGTGGTTTCTAAAATCTCCATGACATACATGTCTCTTTTTATTCCCATTGACCTAATTCAAATTCTCCATGTTTCCTTCTTCAACTATTACAGCAGCCAATGCTCTCTACCGACTTGTCTCCTTTTTCTCTCCTTCCAGTCGTGCACAGGTGTGCTGCCGGAGTTATACTCTAAAATGTACTTGGCCACTCTCAAATGCATTAAAATTAAGTCCAAACTCCTCTTCCTCATTCACAGCCTTTACAGCATGGCCCCTACGGACTTCTTTGCCATCACAGGCTTCCGCCATAACTCTCCTGCCGCATGCTTCCCTGGGCTCATCCACTCCCAGAAACCCAAATGCAAGCACTTCCCTCTACGAAGATATCTTTCTCTTCCGACTCACCCATACAAAGTAAATCTCTAAAGACTTGTTTCAAGTCCCACTTTCTTCAATTTTAGATGCCCCCAACCAGAAAGAATTTTCCTTCCTGCCCAAGATCCAGTGGTACTTTAGACGATGCCATATTCAGCTAACTGAACTTCTTACTCTTCTTTCACCATTTCTTAGAGTCTACCTCATATTCGAATCATTATGTGTGAGACCTGGTCTTTCATTAGATGATAAATTCTGGAGAACTAGAGAGATCTGTCACAGTCATTTCTGTGTCGTGTACAGTGATTTGCCTATTCCATGCTAATAAGGGCTGAAGGAACACATTAAATTTGACTGTCGCTGGTGGTGGGGTGATTGGATCCCTAAATCGTGACTGTCACTGGGTCACATGCCCAAACCACCTTCTAGCTATGATAATTGTCAAACACACAAGGCCATTTTACTTAAAGGATTGTGGGTTTTTTGTTTGTTTCTAAAACTGGCTAAATGGAACAAGTCTCGTTAAGAGAAACAGTTATAAGTTTTATTGGGAAGCACTCGATTCCTGGTTGGAACCTGAAGTTTATTCTATAAGTATTTCTTGAGTCCTAATTATGTTTCCTGTTCTGGGGATGCATAGCAATGAATAAAACAGATCTCTGTTCGGAAGCACTTGTAGGTCTCTACATAAGAGGCTGGAGTCTTCCAGCAAGAGTTCAGGAGAATTTACATTGCTTAAGCTGGAAAAAGCACTTCTCATTTCTTTATTAAAACATTATGCGTCACTTAGCTGACTCAGAGACGAAACCACATAATCTTAGCTGCCACACCAAGGAGACAAAGTAGTGTGTATGTTGTCAGTATGTAAGGAAGTATAAGAAGAAAATAGCATGTTTATTACGATTGCCAATTATAGTTTATTGAGGGCTTATTATTTTATACATTTCTTATCTCCAACTATAATAAAACCCACAATGGACAGGATTTTAAATTTTCTTCTCAGTATTTTTTGCCTCAAGCTGGGCAGCATCAATAGAGGTGTTAAGCAAAAATAAGAACATTTATTATTTTTATTTTCTAATAATAATAAAACTAATAATACTTTAGTTTCTAAACTAGTTATAATGTATCGTTGTACTACAAACTGAAGACAGTCCTAAATTAATTTATGATTTCAAGTAGCTTACGGAAGGAGTATCTTATTGCTATGGGGTGGTGCGGGGGAAAGAATATATTCCTAGAGGAAAATGCTTGTGTGGGAAGTTTTGAAATTTTTTTTCAGGCTAGTTTGAAACTGGACATTAGGGGCCTATACCATGATTTTTTGAAATACAAATGTTAGCTAGGAAAAACAGAGCATAAACTCTCAGAACACAGTAGATTATCATGGGAAATGTGAGATGGCTTTGTTGGAACATGTAAGTTATGAGCAGTGCACACTTTCAGAAAGAGTAAAGAGTATTTTTCAGCTATCTCTGTGTACATGTATAAAGCTCTGTGGCTTCATATTTGACTAGATTTTGTTTGTTTGTTTTTCAAAATTTTTTTCTAAGAATTGCCCTGGTGGAAAATATTCCTGAAGGCCTTAACTATTCAGAAAACGCACCATTTCACTTATCACTTTTCCAAGGCTGGATGAATTTACTCAACATGGCCAAAAAGTCTGTTGACATAGTGTCTTCCCACTGGGATCTCAACCACAGCCATCCATCAGCATGTCAGGTAAGCTGCATCCTCTGTGTATGTGATGATTTTACTTCTGTGCAGTTTACACTCCTTAGTATTCCTGCCTCCCCTCCTCAAGTTCAAGCTGACTTCTTGTCTGTTTAAAACCCATAACACCATACACATCATTATGTTTATATGTATGTGCTGTTGCTAAGCACGTCGCTCAGCTCCTGATAGAACGCCTGGCTTTCAAGGGCAAGGTCCCGTTTCATCTCTGCATACCACAGGCTCTCTACACAGCATCGCTGTGTCAGCAGCTTCAGGGGGCACCATCTTCTTGATGGTGTCTGTTGATGGCACACCCCAGAGTCCCGCTTCACCCCGCATGCGTGCTTACAGCTCTGACCCCAAAGATGCTTGCTGAGGTGCCCAGTTGGTCAGTCAGTGTCATAATTTGACTTTCGGACCCAGAGATCACTTTTTGAATCATGGAGTCAACCTTTCCAGTAGAGTTGTATATTCTTTTATAAAAATGTTTCTGTTTTTCAGTTCCAGTTGATGTGCAATATTATGTGAGTTTCAAGTGTGCACATAGTGATTAGACATTTATACAACGTACAAAGCGATCTCCCTGATACATCTCATACCCATCTCACACCATATGTAGTTATTACCACTGTTTATTGACGAGATTCCCTATGCTGTACTTTACATCCCCATGGCTATTTTCATAACTGGCCATTTGTGCTTCTTAATTAGTTGTGTATTCTTGACTCTGCCATATATGGGTAAATAGAAAAAAGAAAGGTACTAATTATACTTACAAGGCAGCCTTTAGAAGGCTGACTTAATGATTTAAATGCTTTCTGAATGAGATGTCCTGGAGATGAGAAAACAGTTTTACCATCATCAGTGCGTTTTCCTTTGTGTTGCTATGACCATGGTAGCACTGAGCTATCCAGGCTATTCCATCCGAATAGATGACCTATACTTACATATCCTACATGTGTCAAAGATGAAATCAGTTTTGCCTCTCTGTACACAAAATGTGATGGCATGAAGCCTACACAGCCTCATTTTATTGCACTTCACTTTTTTGCGCTCCATGGATGTTGCATTTTTCACAAATTGAAGGGAAGATCCTTTACCAGCAAAAGATTATGACTTATTTTATTGTGAAACTCACTTGATTGCGGTAGTCTGGATCCAAACCTGCAAGATCTCCCAGGTAATCATGTAATAATTATCTCACAGGTGCTTTGAATTCTATTATTCAATTAAACTATATTCAAGTCAATAAGAAATCAGAAAACAGGCAAAAACAAACCCCAAACCACAAAGCCTGTGCTACAGAATTGAATATATTTACTACAGATACTCCTTGAATTACAGTGGGTTATGTCCTGAACAACCCATCGTAAATGGAAAATATTATAAGTCAAAAATGTATTTAATACACCTAAACTACCCAACATCATAGCTCAGCCCAGGCGAAGAACACTTAATGTTAGCGTACCCTTGGGCAAAATTATCCAACACAAAGCCTATTGTATAGTAAGCCTTTGAATATCTCATGTAATTTATTGAATACTATCCTGAAAAGGAAAACCAAAATGGTTGTATGGATATCACTTTCACACCACTGCAAAGTCTAAAAATCATTAAGTCGAACCCTCATAGGTCAGGGATCATGTGTAACTGCGTTCTGCACTTTTCTATCTCTACCGTTTAAGCAGGGGTTTCAGGCCTTTATTGCTACATATATCATCCCCAAAACTTAGTGATTTAAAAAATAGTCACTTATTCATGATTCTTGGCAGGATTTGGCAGAGAGAACTGGTCTCTGGCCCACATAGTGTCAGTCAAGGGGGCTTGTCTGGGGCTGGAGGGTCCAAGATGACTTTCCTCATGTGTCCAGCATCTTCTCTAGGGTGGCCAGAATGTCTGGAGGCCTGGCTGGACCTTCTTTCTGCCTGTGTCTCTCTTCATTCCATAACCTAGCCCAAGCTCTGGAATCCCATTGGCTTCTGCCCTGTTCTGTTGGTCAAAGCAAGTCATGAACCCAAGATGAGAATGGGGAGAATTGCTGAGACTGCAGTCCACTGAGGCCAGAGTAGCCCACACCGCCCCCATGTGAAATGCACTCCTGGCCCAGACCTGCAGCCCGGCACGGCAGCGGCTCGGGCCCAGGTGTGCTTCCTCCACACCTGGCTGGACCTGGATGTGGCTCCTCCTGTGAGCTTCTCTAGATCTGGGAAACTGTGGATGGAAAAGTCAAGTCGTATGCCCCCTCACACACACTCCCAAGTCAACGGCGAAACAACGTAGCTGTAACTGACAGTTGTGTTCAAAGGGTGGGAAGTGGAGAACACATATTAGTCACGAGTCCACAGCAATTCTGATATCCAGCTGGACACACTCGGCCAGTTTTTTTCAAACTCCGGGAGAAAGGAACGTGTGTAGGCTAGGCTCTAGTTCTCTCTTCACTCCAATCTTTGTGTTGTATTTTTCTTTTCCCTAAGAAATGGCTGGTGTTTGCTTCGGACTCCCTTGCTTAGTTGGCTTCCTGCCATTAGAAATCTGAGGCCCCAGAGACCTCGTTCCACTTTAAACCATCTCTGTCCTTCTTTAGTCCAAAATAGTAGAGCCATTTAAAAACTCTGTAGACTTTCTAGGTATCCATTTATAATTCACTCTGTTAGCAAAAAGCCACACCCACAGTTCACCTGCAAATGGGTCTTTCTCTGTTTCCCATTTTGACTCAAGTTGCTTAAGGGCCTTGCCCTTCACAGTGCTAGGATACCTTTTGTCCAGCAGAGAGGAACTATGAGGAGCTCACCACCTTGAATCATTCAGAGGTCTCAGCAAGGAGTCTTACAGCTAGCTGCACCCCTCATTTGATCTTAGCCCTGAGGCCATTTGATACTTTGAGAATATTTAGCTAAATTGAAAGACTGTTCTAGATTCTTTATATTTTCTCAAAATTCTGCATAAAACCTCAAGAGTTCCCTCTTATCATATACCACTAAAACTTTGATCATCTCAGCCAGATCCACAAATCTGGAATAAAAAATTAGCGATACTTTTTGTCTCCTACTTTATGGCAGGCAGTAGTGTTGCCACACATTCCACCAGGACTTTCTCAAGGCTCTGCGAGCACTTTCTTTACCATTCTAGTCTTGAGTAACAGAATGTGATTCCCGCCTCCACCACAGTCCCGAAGACAGTGCCATGTGCTTTCAGTTTTTGCTGCAGTAGTTTCTGTTTTCATTAGCCATTGTTATATGACGCACAAGTCCAAGACGTATTTATTGTTGTTTCCTATGGTTTTGTGAGTTGGCGTCACAGTTCTTTTGCTCTCATAGTGCTGGCTGGGTTCGCTCATGCAGTCGTGTTCAGCTGGGACTGAGGGCTGGCCTGGTCTCGTTCTCCCCAAGTGGACACTCTTCATTCAGTAATCTAACCCAAGTGTTTTAGAGAACAGCTGGATCCCAAGAAGGTGAAAGTGAAAACTATAAGACCTCTTATTGCCTGACTCCCAGAATAGTACTTTGGCTACATTCCGTTTGTCAGAGCAAGTCACAGGGCCAGCCCACATTTGGGGGAGGGACGAGAGACTCTAGGAGTAGCATGCAGGTACAGCAATGGGAAGAATCATTGGCAGCAAATCTAATATAGCATATTTGATGGTGTGAGCAAGAGAGCGTTCAAGTTGTCTTTCTTTAGCCCTAGAGAAGAACAGCACGTAGCCCCTGGATTGAACAGGAACCACAAGCTTTAGTTGGACTTGGCGAGCCATGCCATGTGCTGGGGCCCGGACCGTCACGGGCAACCATGCTTTGTGAGCACCGGGCTACCAGTAGCTGTCTACCACCTCATGGGCACCAAGGAGAAGCCAGGGGTGTTAAACACACAGTGGGGAGATTTGTACTTGTACTTGGACTTGGTGACCTGGATGAGCCATTTTCTGATATGCTGTCCCTCTGGAAAGATGTATTTTTCTCCCCAACTACAAAGTGATCTTTGCTAAGTGGCTTTATTTTTCTTAGTAACTACTATTTCTCCTGGCTCTCGACCGTGGTTGGCTTCTAGGATTCCTATATTCAGTCTAGATTCAGAGTCGATTGAGTTTGGAGGTCCTAGGGAACTTGCAGTGTTCTCCAGGGGGTGCCACATGTCTGTTTGCAACATGCAAGGGGCTTCTGGGGGCTGAGGCCATACACAGGAGCACCTGGGAGTTCTGCTCACCTCTGGGGATTGGTGTGTGGTAGCAATTCAGACAAGTGGAGCAGGGGCACTCAGGTGGCTTTATAGGTAGAGTCCCTAGATGGGTGATTTATTCCCGTTCTTCAAGAGGGACATGATTCTTAGGTGCAGCCTCAGGTTTTGTGTGAAGTACTGAGCCTTATTTCTCTTTGCCTCTTCCTCTGCAGACATGAGAATAGAGGGACTTTACCTGCTTTGGAAATTAAATGAGTTCAGGCCGGTGTGAGACTGACCTCCTAAACAGTTCCCCCCACTGCCTGTTCTTGGTCCCCAGTATGAGGCTCTGTGGGAAATGGTTGCAATATGGAGGAGTGAAGTTGACAGTGACATTTGGAGGGTTCTTAGCTCAGCAAGAGATTAAGTGTCCTCTTCCCCTAGTCCATTGGTGGCCAAGTGACTGTCGCTGGGGAATCCTATGTGTTTGCCCCCCACTGGTCAAGCACCAGGCTTGCCGGTGGTCTTTAAAGAGAGAACACACACAGAAGAGAGAGTCTTTACTGTCCAGCGTGCCCCGCTTCCCGCTTTCCACATCCAGCCCTCAATCCCTAGAGCAGTGTTCAAACCAGGACTTAAACGGCCCAGGAAAGCTTGTCTCAACACCACACGTTTTGTGCTTTTAAAGATTATTTTTACAGCGTGGTTCCTCTCCTTCCATGCCCACCTCCGCTCCCGACCACGCGGGTGGGAGGTGGTTGTGCAGAGATCAGGAGTGCAGAAAGGAGGCAGATCCGGGCTGAGCTGCCCACTTTTCCTCTTTGGCTGCAGCTTTCCCTATAGGCCACCACGTTTAACATTTCTAAAAAAGGAAGGTACTGCTGAAAGCCTGTTTAGTTTAAAGTTTACCAGATTTTATCTTTCACATGGAATAGGAAATTTAAGACTCTACCCAAAATTTCAATTTTCAAATTTTGGGAAGCTAATCTTTGGACCTGTGGGCACAATTTTATATTCACCAAGACCTTATAAATAGTGGCATGTGGTCATTGGCTACTGGCTTATTGGACTCAAAAAATGCTAGGAAAAAAATCACACCCTAATGATTCAAGTGAGTTAATTTAAATTTTCTTTAAGAAGTTCTGGTATAACGAAAATTGGCTGAGGTTGACAGCTTGTTTTCCATTAATATATTTTTTTAAAGAAAACATTTTCATTTGGGAGAATAAAGCAGTCGAACATGGCATTTACTTTTAAACCAACAGAGCCTGAAAAGTCCTAAGTGGAAACGAAACCATAAATGGCACAGAGATAAACTATAACCGAAAAATGGTCCATCTACTTATTATAATGTGGCTGTAAGCAAAATGTACCAAGGAATAGCACAGATAGTTACAGACAGGGCCCAGCTCAGCAGAAAAGGAACACAAATAAACATGGCACATTTGCGTCTTCTCTGGACAATTTTATAAGAGTGAGTGATGGTTTTTTATTAACAGGGTGATGAATGCCTGTCTTTCCTTTTTCATTTTCATGGAAACACACATTCATTAAAAATTCACTTATAATCTGTGATACGAAAAAGTTGCTGTTTTAATTCCCATTCTGAAAAACTCCACTTGTCTTTCCTGGCTCACACTGGGTAATCTCTTTGTGTTTGTTTCCTTCTGTGCTAAAACAAACCAGACAGGGACCTTCCTCGGTGTCACAGCCGCGTTAAAGCTAGGGAGGTCTACAGTTCATGGTAACTGTATTTTCAAATTTAATCCAACTAATGGTCGGGCGAAAGATTTTGTTTCTTTCTGACTGATGATGAGTTTAGACTCAAAAAACTGAAATTTCTAGGGCACCTTGATTGCTAATTTATGGGATAAAATGATGGGGGTTTATGAAATCAAAACTGTTCAGAAAAAGCCAGAAAATGTGACTTGATGAAGGTTTATTATGGTAAAGGCAGCCAATTCATTGGCTTAAAAAACCCCATTCTCTTTGAGTTCACTGTAGGAACCAAATAAAATAATTAATGAGCTGCAACAACTGAATCTTAAAGAGTGCATTTATGTTAAATAAATTAGTTACTGGTCTGTAGTGAGCCACGCTTGCCAATTGCTGATACATCACAGTTGTTTAATTTTGAAAAATTATGATTTTTTTTCAAATTGAAAAGTATTTGCTTGATTTAGTGAGTAGCACGTGTGAAAGCTCAGTGATCTAGGAGGTCGTTTTGGAAAGGACACACCAGGGGCCTGCCCCTGCGCAGTGAGTGCCGGCAGACTCTTAGGAGGACTGTGGAAATGAGCCAGAAGACAACCTGGGACTATCTTTTTTCCCCCTTATGAGCTATGTACCTTGAGCAAGGTGCTGAACCAACTGTGCCTTGATTTCTTCATCAGCAAAATCCGGGCAATAACAGAACCTACCTTGCAGGTTGTTGTGCATATGAAGTTGGTTAATATATGTGAATAGTATAAAACAGTGCTTGACCATTCAATGTCTATACAAGTGTTTGTTGTTATCATGAATGTTATTCACATTCACTGATGTGTGTGTACACACTGCCACTGGGACTCCAGTGCTAATCAGTTTAATCCAGTGCTAATCAGTTTAATCGTACTAATGAGTAGTGAGATCTTATCATAGGCCTTAGACTGTACTAGAACCTGGATAGTTACCTTGTAAAATTAAAAGGGAGTACAATTTCTTCAAATGTGAGGTTCTGGGTAGATAAGAAGGATCTGGCAAGTATCATTACACATGGAATTCTGACTTTCATTTGATTTATTAAGTATAAACCCTCACATGACACACAGTCCTGCTCCTGCCCTCTGCACAAGTGGCTCTTGGCTAACATGTCCTGACCAGGCAGGAGGCCACTGCAGCCTTGGTGAAGGTCTGGAAGGGCTGACCACCCCCTCACCGTCCAAAAATCCTCACTGACAAGGATTATGTAAGCTTAAAAATGCTTTTTGACCTTTGCATTTGTCCAGAAATTATCAGTCACTACCTGGAAAACTTGTTAGTCAGGCTTCTTCATAGAAACAGAACCAATATGACAGGTACAGATGTAAAAATAGAGTTATAGATGCATTTGAGGTGCATGTGTGTGTGTGTGTGTGTGTGTGTGTGCGCGCGCGCGCACGTGCGTAGAGAGAGAGACAGAGAGAAAGAGACACAGAGACAGAGAGAGACAGAGACACTGAAGAGCCAGGAAAGCCAGCAGTATAATTCAGCCTGAATCTGAAGGCCTGAGGACCAGGGGAGCTGATGGTGCAAGTCCAGGGCTGAATGTCAATGCTAAGAACCATGAGCGCTAATCCAGGGCAGGAGAAGATGGATGCCCCAGCTCAAGCAGAGGGACAATTCGCCTTTCCTCTGCCTTTTGTTCTATTCAGGGTCTCGAAGCACTGGGCAATGGCCACTTGCATGGGTGAGGGTGATCTTCTGTACTCAGTTCACTGACCCAAATGCTAATCTATCTATTCAGAGGCACCCTCTAAGACACCCCAGGAAATGTTTTACCAGCTATCCAGGCATCTTTGCCCAGCCACGTTGACACATGCAATTGACCATCACATTTGTTACCTAGTAAAATTGTGACGTGTTTGCTCTTAGAACAGTATAATTTCATTTAAAAATTACAGTCTGTATTTGCTGAGAATTTAAATTTCATGTCCATGAGATAAAGATCCCTCTGGACTACTGACACCTTTGATACACAAGAAGCAATGTGGTCTTCTCAAACCTACAGCCATTGCACGTTTCTGTTGGGTAGTTGGCTGGCTGTTTTTTTTTTTTCCTTCCTGGTGTTTGTTCTGTGTAACTGAAGATCCCTGTGACCAGGCAGCACTCAGTGAACTAACTTTGATATGAGTGGGATACACCCTGCCATTGTGACTCAGGCAGCTGCGCTCATGCGGGACTCAGGTCTTTAGGCCCTGGAGCCCACTCATTTCTTACAGGTGACATTCTTCCTAACTGACCCTATCGGGGTAAGTTAACCAACAGACAAGGGCTTTAGTGTCACCTAAGTTATAAACCCTTTCTTTGTCATGGTTTCGTTCACAGCCGTCCTTATTATTATTAACATTTTTTATGATAATCACTTTATAGTTCAACCCATAATGCCTCTTACCCATCCTCAGGAAGCCTGCAGTCTGGCGGGGTCAGCCATGACTCTGTGCACCCCGGCGCTTCTCACTCCCTGTCCCCACCATTTATTAGGCTTCCTAAACCCATGCCTCCTTCCTTCTGATCCCTACCACTTTAAGGTGGGTCTCTGTTCTCTCTTCAAGGCTATCAGAGGAGATTCTTCATTTACTCATCATGCAGACAGTATCTACTTTGCATCACAAAGTTATTTTGGGAACTCAGAAAAATTTCATTTTTGACAATATCATTTCTATGTGAAAGTCTGATAAAAATCCCCAATAATCTTGTGTGGCTCACTCATGAAATATTTAATTAGGATTTCTTCTGGTACTGAGTTTCCTAATAATCCAGAAAAAAATGAAATTAACAGCAGTTCCTGCTTTCCATTTTTCCTGAAAAGAGATAAGCATAGTTAATGGAGACTAGATCCTTCGAATTTTGAGCCTATTATATAATTAGCAGGTTGAAATGAAACAGCCAGAGAAAGCAAGATATTCTGAAACAACATGGAAAACACACATTGCATCCTTTGTTTGATGTAGGTCTGAGGGCTTGCATGCATTTTACTATATTATAGCAAACTTCCTACGGTCCATTTTACTTTTTTTTTTCCCTACAAGGACATAGAGAAAAACAAAATGTATAAGTTAATGAAAATACAATTAGAATACATACTAATGCTCTGTTATGATTTGGATCAGTTGAGAATTGGTTTTCTATTTACTTTCAGTTCTCAGAACTTGGTTTTTCAGAAAAAGAAACTAGCAGCATTATTCAGGAGGCATATATTATAGGGCAGAGACCACAGGGTTTGGCACCAAACAGGTTTGACATGTAGTTTAGCAGTGTGGTCACGTCTGGCTAATATCATAACCCTGCCCATCCTCAACATCCTCCTCTAAAGCGGCCCTACTGTCTCTCTCATTTGATTACTTTGTAAATTTGATTAATGTTTGCAAAGCAATAATAATAAAGCTCATATAAGATAGTCGCTGTTTTTGTTTTCATTTTTGTTTTTCTAGTGCAGAGCATTTATTTTCAAAAATTTTAGATGCTTAATTTCTGTGTAATCTTAGAGCAGAAATAACTTTCAGCTGTCTATTGTGATCTCCACTTTTATTAAAGGAGTTTAAGATAATTCTTCCTTGAATACTTATTTGAGTTGTTCTTCGGGGTTTAGGTAAAGAAAGGAGAAAAAAAATGTGTATTTTTCACATAGAGTCTTACCTTCCTCTCCCAGTTTGGCCATTTTCAACCATAACTTCAGTCACAATCACCCGAGAGGCTTTGGAAATATACTGTTGCCAGCCCACCCCAGACCACTAAATTAGAATATATAGAGAGAGATATGCAGGCTTTGGTACTTTTTCGAAGATGATCTGGGGAATCCATTGGGCAGCCAGGATTGAAAATCACAGCCTTGAACCAATAAACATTGTTTGGTTTTTATAGATTTCAAAATTGAGTCCCCTCCCCTACTGAGTTTGTCAGCATGATTGTAACTGTTTCCGTTTAATCCTATTTCTTCCTATTCTTTCAGTGATGATGTGTAAAGGCAGCACTTGCATTTGAATATTCCCCATATTCCTGGATTCTAGCGCCAGTGTCATTTTAATTATTCTAGCTTTATTGTCTGACACATGGCCAGGAAGAGTCGGTCTTGCTTGTGGGTTTGAAAGAGATTTCTCTTCAGTCTTCTCATCTCCAGGCTAAATATTATTTCAGTGAAACTAGCGCAGTGTCAGCACAAAAATGAAAATTACATAACCTTATGGAAAGAGCTCCCTTTCTCTGAAAACGATCTTTTCTCTCTTCGGCAAAATCAACACTCAGCAAATACTTATACATTAGCATTCTCCTGTTTGAAAGCTGGCCGCAAAATGTGCCTTTCTTGAACAAATATTGTCAAGGTACTATGCTGTTGCCAGGGATACCAATTCAAAAAAGCAATGGTCCCTGCCCCCCATGGAGCGCAGAGTGTAGAGGACGAGGCGCAGAAAGCCACGGTAAGAGCACGGAGCAGGAGGGCCGATGCAAGGAGCCTGCAGCCAACCTGGAAGGGGGCCTGGTCTTGCCTGCTCAGCAGAGCTCTCTACTCCTGTGAATTCTCGTCCTCCCTCAGCACTGTTCTTCTTGGTAAATCGCTCTGCTTCTTCACGCTTCCGTTTCTCCATCTGTTGAGTAATCCTAATTATGTTCTTGCTTGCTTTCCACTATATTTCCAGTGGAAGTCATCCTTCTGATATAAACTCATAAACACTACGATTAGCAAGGGTTTAACTTCTTTCTTTTCTAAATCCAATCAGATAGACGAGAATAAATCATGAACCCCAAGATAGTCTTCCCAATTATTTAGATTCAATGTGACTTTTCTTTAAAGTTGTCTAGCTTTGTTTACCGATACACTTGATTGTTTTCTCTCTAGACCATCATCTCTGCATTTTTTATTTTCTATTGTCAATTTATGTTTTTACAACTTTCTTTTAAAAAGAATACTTTGGATTTTATTTTCCCATAATAGTAATAGCTTCTTATTATAGAAAATTTGGAAACTACAGAGAAATGGAAGAGAGAAAAAAATCATCCGTGCGAGCAACAAGAATTTAATTAAATAGTCTGATATTTTATTTAGAATTACATACATATGCTCATAATATATAAAGAAATTTATGTCTTAATCTTGGACTTAACATTGCACCATAATCACCTTTCTATGGTATTAGAAACACTGGTAAACTTTTTTTAAAGTATATACTGTAGCAGATGCACCAGATTAAATTTCTCTATTGTTGAACATTTAAACTATTTTTCTTTTTTTTTTTTTCCTGAATAAATTCTGCTGTAGTAAGTATCTCTGTGCAAAACAATGTTTTCTTTTGGCTTTCGGCCAGGATACATAATTCTCATAAGTAGAAGGCTAAAGAGTCTGAGCTGCTTTCTTAAGACCCTGGGATTTTCAGGGAGCATGTGGAACACCCTCATGGCTGGGGATCACCCTCGAGGAGCTCAGATTGTTCGATGTGAGGGCCCGAAGGAAGTCAGCCCCTGTTCTGTGTGGTGCCCTCTGCCCCCTTAGAAGAAGGGGCTGTGGAAGAGCTGAGTGTTTAGCCCATCCTGGGGTTCCTCCCCCCCCAGTCACATACCCTTCCTCTGCAGCAGAGACATTCACATGGCTGTGCTGTTCACACTCTTCAGGTGCTGCTGAATCGCTCTGCAAAGATCATGTAGTCTGCCAGCCCTTTGCAGCCAGTGTGGACACTGGATCAACCCCAGAGCTACTTCTAGCTACTATGGGAAAACAGCTGTCAAGGGCCTGTTACAAACACACACTTCTGATACTAATTCCTTGCCATTTCCTGGCCCGTTATTGGCATGATGAGCTTATTCATCTCGCTTCGTCTGCCCCTGATGGATGGCCATGTTAGTTGTGTAGTTGTGATAACCATTATTAGGCAAGGCTTTGACGATGAACTATTTGGAATGATTAAACCCTTTAATGAGTGGAACCTGGCAGCCTGCACACCTACATAACTAATATTCTCTTCTGGTATCGAGCGGGTAATTCTTGTTACTCACTGCCCCAAAGCAGGTATTGTTGACTAAGTTGCCAGGCCTGCGGTGCTGAGCTTTGAGCTGTGATTGATCCATGACCTCAGGACATTTGCGATTCAATGTAATGGCCACCATCTTCTGGCTTCGGATGAAGAATTCCATCTTCCACATACGTGTCCTCAAGAGCTGCTGGGAACTCTAGCCACCATCCCCAACTCTGCTGTCTTGCTCAAGACCGAGACTACCTCTCAAGTTCATCACTACACTATCCATAAACACTTGAGATCCTTCGGTTCTTTGATTGCCATTGACACTACTCTCAGGCCACATATCTCTCACCAAACCACATGCCAACCTTCTGATAGCTCTTTCAGCCTCTAGTCTTGAGCTGTACCATTCTTTCTAATTTACAGTAAGAGAGTTTTTTTTTGTTTTGTTTATCAGAACAAAAACTTGACTATGTTCTTCCCTATCTAAAACCCTTCAGAGGTCCACATTGCTTTCTGGATAAGGTCCAAACACTTTACCATGGCTTATAAAAGTTTACTTAATCTGTCTGCCATGGGTCTCCACCTGGAATTTCTTTCTTCCCTCCCTTCCTTTCATGGAACTTCGGTTTACTAGTGTCCCTACTATGGTTTTCACTAAACCTGTTATTCATTCAGCCTGACATCTAATACATTGGGCAGTATTTGCTAATTTATCATTTATCTCCAGCAGATAGCAGACATCCAGTAAGTGTGTTAAATGAATTTCCTTAAAAAACAAATGCCTTAATTAATTTGCTTAAAAGACACTGTCTTGTGTATATGAATAAAAGTGGACACTGACAAATGCACAAGGAAATAATAATATATTGATGTTTATATCCATAGAAAATTTTGTATATCCTAAAAACTGAACCTTTCAGTAAAGATAAGTAAATAATAAGTCAGTCTTATAGATAATTGAGGTAGTTGGTTAAATAAACTAGCAAAATGAGTCAAGAGAAGATTTATGTATATACGGTCTTGTCTCTTAAGTCATAAATTTTTAAAAAAGCAAAAAACAAAAATCAAGGCAAGTGTATTGCATCAAAAGGACACTATCTATGGCTTAAAATAAATCCTGAGAGTTCTGTTCATGATGGCAGAGTGGGTTAATGCTCTGCTTATCTTCCCTCGTGACTACATTAAAATTCCAACTGAACTACAGAACAACTATCGTTGGGGGTTGCCAGAAGCCTGGCTGAAAAGAAGTCCTATAATTAAGGATATAAAGAAGAAGCCACATTGAGACTGGTAGGAGGGGCGGAGACACTGAACAGGCTGGTCCCACATGCACATGTGGCAGTTAAAAATTCAGGAGGGATGTCTCGGCTGCGGAGGCACTCCTGGAGGAGTGAGGGATCCCACCTCCACACCAGGCTCTGCAGCCCAGGGTTCCACTGCTGAGAAGAGAAGTCCCCACAACCTCTGGCTATGAAAACCAGCAGAGATTGTGGCTGAGTGAGAGGGCTGTGGGAGTGGCCGACATTCTTAAAGTGCCCATGCATGGACATACCACTGACAGTCTCACTCGTTCTGAGCCCCAGTGCTGGGGCAGCTGCTTGAATGGTGCCAGAGACATACAGGGAGATACTGAGTTGCTTGATTCAGGGTGAGGGCTAGAGGGGCAGGTTTCTCCCAGACAGAAGTGCTGGCAGAAGCCATTGTTTCTTTGCCTTCCCCTTACCCAGCCTGCAAGCACCATATGTGAGTCTCCATCAGTCTGGCTAACACTGGTCTCCCTGCCCTTTGCCTTCCCCTTACCCAGCCTGCAAGCACCATATGTGAGTCTCCATCAGTCTGGCTAACACTGGTCTCCCTGCCCTTGTGATTTCCTGAGACCCTGCCCCACCCAACTTTCGGGCCACCCAAGCCACGTCCAGTGACTTTTCCATACAAACTGCCTGTCTTGGCTCATGCTGCAGACATTTCTGAAATCTCTCGAAGGTTCACAAACCCCAGATAAGCACCATCTGGCTTTGACGTGCCTTATACCTCTTGCCAAGCAGCCTTAAGCCCAGTACTAATGGCAGTTGGTCTTGATTCTTAATCTCTCTCAGCCACCTCCAAGCCCAGCACAAATGACAGCCATCTGCAGAACACTTAGTAGCTCGTACCAGTTAGCCCCAGGCAGGGCACAGGCTGACCTTGGCCTGCAACAGAGTCTCTCCCAAAAGACCCCAAAACCACACCTGGTGACCAGCTTCAGAACACACAAGAACACCACCCAACCATATCACAAAAGACACAGCCTAAGGGGCAGACTGGGCAGGAATCAGGCCCTTCCTAAAGCAAATCTTGCTCTGTAGGATCAGCCCCTGCACAACCGCTCCTCTATTATACTCACAGCCTGTCATCACAACCAATCAGCCCGAGGGCCGATCCCTCCTCTTGGCATGTGAACAACAACCCAGGCTCAACTACAACAGGAGAGCAAACACGTCCCACAAAAGAGACATGCCTGGAACACCTGGCTCAAGTGACCAGGGAAACTGCATAACTGGGACCAACAGGACACCTATTACATAAGGCCGCTCTACTAAGACATAATAGCCCTACCTAATGCATGGAAACAAACACAGGGAGGAAACCAAAATGAGGAGATGAAGAAACACATCTCAAATGAAAGAACAGAAAAATGTTTCAGAAAAAAACTAAGCAAAATGGCGGCAAGCAATCTACCAGATACAGAATTAAGGATACTCAGTGATCTCAGTGAGAGCTTCAAAAAAGAGAAAAATAAAAGTGGAGATAGAAAATATAAAAAAGTACCAATCAGAAATGAAAAATACAATAACTAAAATAAAGAATACATTAGAGGGAATTAACAGTGGATTAGATGAAGCAGAGCATTGGATTAGTGATTTGCAAGATAAGGCAGCAAAAAAATACCAAATCAAAACAGCAAGAAAAAAAAAAAGGAATCCAAAAAAAAAAAATGAAGATAATTGAAGGGGTCTCTGAGACAACATCAAGTGTACCAACATTCGCATCATAGGAGTACCAGGAGAAGAAGAGAGAGCATGGAAGATTGAAAACCTATTTGAAAAACAATGACAGAAAACTCTCCTAACTTGGCAAAGGAAATAGACATAAAAGACCAGGAAATGCAGAGAACCCAAAACAAGATGAACTCAAAGAGGCCCGCACCAAGACACATCAAAATTAAAATGCAAAAGTTAAAGACAAAGAGAGAATCTAAAAAGTAGCAAGAAAAAAAAGCAGTTAGTTAACGTCAAGGAAGCTCCCATAAGACTGTCAAGTGATTTCTCCACAGGAACTTTTCAGGGAAGAAGGGATTGACACAAAATAGTCAAAATGATGAAAAGCAAGGACCTACAACCAAAATTAATCTACCCAGAAAAACTATCCTTTGAAACTGAAGGGCAGATAAAAAGCTTCACAGACAGGAAAAACCTAAAGGAGTTCATCACTACCAAATCAATATTACACTGAATGTTGATGGGACTTCTGTATGAAGGAGAAGGAGAAGAAAAAGAATAAAAAATATGAATAAGAAAATGGCAATAACTACATTCTATCACAATTGCTTTGAATGTAAATGGGTTAAATGCTACAATCAAAAGACATAGGGTGGCTGAATGGATAAGAAAATAAAACCCTTATATATACTGCCCACAAGAGACTCACTTCAGATTGAAAGACACACACAGACTGAAAGTAAAGGGTGGAAAAATATTTTTCATTCAAATGGAAAAAATAAAAGCTGGAGTAGCAATACTCATACCAGACAAAATAGATTTTAAAACAAAGGCTATAAGAGACAAAGAAGGACTCAGTAATCTAGCTTCTGAATATTTATCCAAAGAAACCAAAAATACTACTTAGAAGGGATATAGGAATCCATATGTTCATTGCAGCATTATTTAGAATAGTCAAGTTATGGAGGCAACCTGGGTATCCAATGGATGAATGGATAAAGAAGAGGCGTTCATATATAGAACATAATATTACTAAACTAAAAAAAGAATAGGATTTTGCCATCTGCACCAACATAGATGCACCTAGAAGGTATTTTGCTGAGTGGAGTAATTCAGACAGAGAAAGACAAATGTCATATGATTTGGAAGTTAGAGAACAGGATAAATGAACAACACAGAAACTCATGGATACAGAGAGTATTTTGATGGTTCTCAGATTGGAGATGTTGGGGCGATGGATGAAGCGGGGAGGACATTAAGAAAGTTCCAAAATGGTAGTTACAAAATAGCCATGGGGGTGTAGAGTACAGCATGGGGAATATAGTCAGTAGTATTGTAATAACTGTGGTGACAGATGAGTACTGTATTTATCAGAGTGATCACTTAGTAAGTTGTATAGATGTCTAATTGCTGTGTTATACACCTGAAACTAATATATACTGTAATTAAAAAATACAAAATATTTAAAAATAGTTTTGTTAACCATAAAGAAATAGATTCTAATCATGTTTTCTTGTGACTCTTTAATATGTTTAATAAGTCATATGTACTTTTCTATTTTGATTGATACTTTACATGTATGTATATATGTAAGTATACACAAGTAGGGTAATAGTATATCTTAAATTATCCTGCATTTTTCCCTGCACATAGAATCATAAATACACACACATGTGCACACATGCATGCACACACACACACACACATTTGGGTGCTTATGTTTCTTTAGGATGGTTTTTTGGTATAGATTTCTGAGTGAAAGGAAGCAATATGTCAGAGTAACCTTCTCCCAAATTGCTTACAAGAGTAAGTGTTGCCACTCAAGATTTTTTTTCCAGTCTCTTTGAGTTCAAAAGGCATCTCTTTATCACTTTGCTTTGAACTTCCCTTGACTACATAAAACATCTCTTTATGTGTTCTCTAGCCTGAGGTGTGCTTTTCTTAGGCACACCTAGCTTCATTCTTCGCCCACATTTGATTGAGCTATTGACCTTCTTAAATTAATTTTTAATATACTTTTGTAGTGTGCAGCTATTAACTCTAGTTTTCTCATTTGCATAGCAAACATTTATTCTAAATTTTTACTGTTTTTCATTAACTTGTGATACCTTTTGCTATATATATTTTAAAAACTTTTATAAATCTATAAGTCTCTCTAATCTTTTATTGCTTCTACATATCTAGTTTGTGTATTCATTTCCTTGGTCACTGTAACAAATTAATACAGACTTTGGCTTTAAAAGAAAAAAACAGAAATTTATTCTCTCACAGTTCTAGAGAGCAGATGTCTGAAATAGTTTCAGTGGGCTAAAACTGAAAGACTGGAATGATTCCATTTTTCTGAGTGATCCCAAGATGAATTGTACGAAAAGTTCCCCAAAGGCCAGTGGTCAAGAACAATGCCTTACCACCTGGCCAAACCAGCCAAGCCAGCTAATCGGTGGGCCCTTAAGGCACCCCCACCCTTATTTCCTCCTGCACATATTCTGATTACTGCACCCGGCACCTTCTGCACTCGGCCCTACCTTCTGCACTCGGCCCTTTCTGCACACGGCCCCCTCTATACGCAGCCCCAACTGCACACGACCCCCTTTTGCACGCGGACCCAACAACCTACCACCCAATCCCTGTAAAGGTCAACCTAACCCCCCAATCAGGTAACGCCAAGGCATCTCCCCAAGGCTTGCCGTTTTACCCTTTAAATTGGTCCCAACCCCTTGGTCGGGGCTCCTCTCAACCACTGCTGCGTCAGTGAACCAGTGGAGTCCAAACTTGAGTTTGTCAATAAACTCACTTTTGCACTTGCATCGGTGTCAGTTTCCTTCTTGGCTCGTGGAGTTCCAAACCAGGGCATTACAAAACCAAGGTGTCAGCAAGGGAGTGCTCCCTCCAGAGGCTCAGGGCAGGACACAGGCCTGGCCCCTTTCAGCTTCTAGTGGATGCTGGCGTCCCTTGGCTTGCTCCTGTGTCACTCCAGTCTTCAAATCCAACAGCTTCAAATCTCGCTGTTCCATCTTCACATGGCCTTCTCCTCTGGGTGTTATCAAATTTCCTTCTACCCTCTCATAAAGGACACTGTGATTGCATTAAGGCCCACTCAGCTAAACCAAGATAATCTCATCTGAAGATCTTTAATCTAATCACATCTGCCAAGATCCTATTTCCAAATGAAATAACATTTACCTGCTTCACATTAGGACCTGACACCTTCTGGGGTCATCATTTAGCCTCCTTGAAGCTTGAATAAGGTTTTCCCCACTCCAAGACTGTACATGTATTGCCTAAATTTTCTTGAAAATATTGGTATGTTCTTGTTCTGCCTGAAAACACATTTTTCTATGTACTAAAATATACAGGTCTTTCCACATGTGCCAGATTAAAACACTTTATCTTTTTCAGACTGAATTTGTTATTGATCAAAGTCACATATGTGCCATTTCTGGATTCTCTTCTAAGTTCTTTTTCTATTTCTCCATTCCTATGCCTCTACCAGATTAATATGGTTACTGTGACTTTATGGTATGTTCTTTTTTATAATACTGGAAATATTTTACAGTAATAAATTTGTGACATAAAATTGCTCTGTTTTATGGTTTTGCTATGAATTGCTTACCTATTCATAGCTTTCTAGAGAATACAAACAAATCACTTTTCTTTTTTCCTTTGATGTAAGAGTGAGTTTTTCAATTTTCAAGTAGATAAGATTTGTTTTATGACTTACATGTTAATGGTCTGTCTCTCATTTTGTTAGATTATGAGCAGGGAATGAAGCCTGCAGAATATCTCATTTTAACTTTTGTTTAGGTTTTTAACTTTTGTTTAGGTTTTCTTAATGACAGTAACAGGATTTTTATAAATGTTTCATAGACAACTAAACATTGTTTTGTGGAGTTTGATATATAGAATGAGAATATATATATATATATATATATTATATATATATATATGAGAATATATATATATAAACATGTATATAATCCACTTTATTGATAATATTATTTAATTTTCATATATCTTCATTTATTTTCTATCAGATCAGCCCAATTTTGAGAGATGCATTTAGAAGTATTATATTGTGGTAGTGTTTTAATCACATTTCTATTAACTTTTGCTTTCTTTAGCTGGTGTGCTGTTTTGTGCATATTAATTTGTAACTGTCACAGCTCCATTAATTGTGTCATTACATAATAATGGCCTAATTTTTCCCATCTAGTACATTTAAGCCTTCCCCAACTCTTATTCTGATTTTTACTGAGATTCTTTATCCTGTAGGTTGTGAGTGTTTCTCAACCTTCTTTTTATTTTCACCTTACTAAAGAGCCTTTTTGGAATTTTTTTCCTAATCTTGACCCCCCAACAGAATTTTGGTACTGCAGACATATTGCATATTTACTCCCTGTATATCTGTGTTTCATTCATAAAAAGAGTACATACACAACACACAACACACACACACCACACACACACACACACACACACTCAAAAACCAATCCTCAGCTCCTTTAGGGTGATAGCGCCCCCATGGAGAATGCATGTTATAGGTTGTAGTAGACCTTCCCTAGTAATGTGTGTCTGCTGTCTCCAGAATCCTTATTTAGCAAGTACATCAAACACATCTCCATATCATATTGCTCATCACTTCTCCCTTTTATTCTCCTTGATGGTGTTGTTGTTATTTACTGTTTGGTTAGAGTCTTTCCTTAAATATGTTCCTCATACAGGTTATGTAGGTTATGTAGTATCTAAATCTGTATATATCAGCAAATAATTCTTTTTTTTATCCTGGTAGGTAAAATCTTTGACTGTGAAAGTATTCTGGGCTTTAGTCTTTTTTTCCCCCAAAATCTATTGCCACCATGTACTAGCTTAGTGTTACAGATGATGAGCTCCATGCCTGTCTGACCCATTTTCCTTCATGGGTAACCGTTTTTGTTTTGCTTTGGCCAGAAGTTTATATGAATTCTTCTTTTTGACATTGAATAATTTTACAGAGTGTGCCTAGATGGTCTCTCCACATTACATTTACCTCCATCTTCAATTGTCTTTTCAACATGTAGATGTAGGTCTTTTTTCAAACGAAACAATTTTTCTTCTGTTATTTGCAAACTTATTCTTTTCACCTCTTTTTCTCTTCCAATACACCTATTAGCCACATGTTATATCTCTTTGATTTATCTGTCACTTTAAACCCTAGTCATCCTTACGTTTCCATGTGTATGTGCATGCACATGTGTGCGCTTTGAGATACTTCTTTCATTTGGTCTTTAGGCCACCAATTTGTGCCTTAACAGTGGCCATATTGTTCTCTACTTATCTTCCAATTTAGTTCATGGAGTTTTAGTCCCAGCCGTGCTTGACTGTCCTTGAGTGCTCACGTTGTGTTTTAGCTTGTTTCTGTCTTCTCGAGTAGCCAGTATGATCAGGTGCCTGTTGTGTTCAAGCATCTCTTCCCTTGTTGGGTCTTCCTTAATACATTGATATTTGACCTTACTGGATTATTCATGGCTTCTTCCTTTTAAGTGAAGGAGGGACAGTACTAGATGGTTAGTTAGTCCCCGACGGGGGCAACTAGAGACCTTCCCCCTCAATACTTCATACTCCCAGCCCTGGGCTTCGGGTGGCTACCTTGGCTCAGGCTCAGCCCCACAGGGAACATGGAGCACTGAGACAGTCATGTGGGACTTAAAAAGGCACCTGGAGTCCCCAGAACCAGACTCTGAAGCTATGCAAGTACCTTCCAGCCCAGAACTGCTTAGCTCAGCAGAGTTGAAGACCCCAGAGCTGGAAGTGGAAAGAGAGAGAAGAGTCTCGGGGGTAACTTTTTCTTCCCAGAGATCCCCCTTCCTTTCCCAACTTTAAAATAACAAAATGGTCATGGAGAAAAGATTATACCGTGTGACCATTCTCACAGTAATTAATCCTCTTGGACTTTAGTGTCCTTATTTATAGGATGAGGCAACTAGTGTAGACGCTCGATCTTCCAGCTCTGACATTCTCAGTGTTCTGCTGATTCTACATGCAGGTACATGAGTATGATGAAGGGTTAAAATCTGAATGTTTTCAAGTTGTGTTCTGTGGAGCCCTGGGGGTTCTGTACAGGAGGGCAGAGAGGGACTGAAGAGATGTTAGTTTAAGTTTTCAGGTAAACAGAGTTCGACTGCCAAAACAAGTTTGAAAACTACCACCATATTCTCTATAATCCCCAGAATCAACTTATGGAGCTTGACTTATTTCTGATTTCTCTTTGGTTTTTGTTTTTTTCCTGTCATAATATATTTTGGTGTTTTATCCTCTCTACCAGTTGTGTTGGGTCAGCAGAAACAGATATGTTTCTAATCCCAACTCTCTTGAGATTGAACTAGCCCCCTGATTTAAGCAGCCTCTTCGAAGTCACAAAGAGGCTGAGCTAGATCTCTATCCTTGGAATTCAGCTCCCTCTCCAGAACTGGAAGATCATAAGGTTTTTGCAGACATTGGAAAAACAGGCTTAAAGTAGGTCAACATGCCTGAAACACTGACTGTCTTCAAGATGATTTATTTAAGTCTGAAGTGTTGGCTAATGTTTTTCACCAGAAAGAGCAAGTTTTTAAATTGCTTATGTTTAAAAGCTGAGAGGCTTTTGTTATCTCTTTATGAAAACATGATGAGTGAATTTAACTCAGAAAGCCTTGGGCCTTACTGCAGATCTCTGCATAATGTAGGTGTTTCATACCTTTGGAAGTTATTACATTTTGAATGTCTTATAAAAAGAATGTGTAGACAAAGAGTTAAGAAACTAAAAAGGAGAGATTTAATAGAAATTCACCCTCAAGTCTAAGTACAGAAGTTCTCCTGAGCCCAAGTTCATTACAGTGAGTGCTGTAATTAAAAAGTTTCAGAGTCCTTGGTAGAAGTAATCGGCACATACTAAAAGTAAAAATAAGCTTTTTAAATGACAGTCTGCTGTATCTATAGATTTTGGAGTTTCTATTTTCATTTGTTTTAAATTTCACAAAAATACCACAGTAGGACTCAATGTAAAGCACAGAGCCAGAAATACTGACAGGTTAGAAGATCTGGTGTTTCATTTGTGCTGAACATATTGTTAACAAAGAGTGAGAAATGCTTTTGTTTAAAAGTAGCGGCATGCTAAACAGGGGGTCTCGCAAAACACACAAGGCACACACACGCCATTTCTCTGTGCGAAAGGGATGAATACAAGAAATTTATGTGATTGTGTGATGACCATGAGTCTAGGCTCTAGAATTTGGGGCCAAACAGATGTCATGAGACTTTAAGGCTATGTGACAAGAGTATCGTGCCCAACTCAGAGGAGTGCGGAAGCCGATGAAGAAGGTGCTGGCCATAAGAAAGGTCTGCCGGAGAGCCCCGACACCTCCCATCCTGTATCCCAGCCTCTCCCCGCCCAAGCCCTCTGCTCTCCTTTGGAGGTTTGAAATCAGCAGATCAGTGGTTCTCCCCTCATTCTTCTCTCTGTGTCTCCCTAAGTCTCTCTTTCTCTGCCTCTTCCCTCCACCTCTTTTTAAAGAAGCAGGTTATACCTGCCTGGTGCATCTTCTTCACAAAACACCTGGTTTATGGCGAGGTTGCCTCCAGGCTCTGAGTGCTGAGTACTCTGGTGGCTTCTGATGACCTCCACTCTGGGTAACCTTTCTTACCACACTTAAGAAAAAGGAAGCCTCTGCACATGACTATGACCATGACCATGACACAGGCACAAACCCTTTTCTTTCCTCTAGCACCAAGGATTATGGAGCTTTGGCTGTATTGGGCCAGATCCTGTAACACTCCAAAGCCTCAGGGTTTTCATCTGGGGCTTATCTCTTTTCGAAGGCTCGTTTGCAGGGATCACCACTCTACATCCACATTCCTCCATGCTCTCTTCTCAGTCTCTTAATCTTTTCTGTAGAATCACCATCAACAGTCCATTCTTATCAAAGTAAGATAAAACTTTGCCACTAGGGAACCAGTGAGACCAAAGCCTTCTTGTCCAGTTGGCTCCTGAAGGCATTTGAGTTGGTGGTTGAATAACAACATACTGAAAAATCAGTAAGAGAAAACCAGTTCCCTTTTATGACAAGGAGAGGGGGATCCATGAAAACACACAAGAAAAAGGAAAATAAGTAGGATAATGTTGCAGTCCACTGACATCAGGTAATGGTGGACTGGTCTCTATCCAGAGTCTCCCTGAGACGAAAACTTACTACAAAAATGATATGCTTGTGAAAATCTTTTTAAAAAATAGTTTTTAGTTTGGTTTTTATTTTAGTTGTTTTTAGGCTGTGCTAATAATTATAGATTGCTAGGCACATCATTAATTGAAATTAATAAAACAAGTTTTAAACAAGAAGATGAATTCAAACAGAGTAGCCATGATCCCCTTATAAAGGCTAACATTTAAGGAGCGCTTACATACTACTAACTCCTTTAATCCTCACAAAAACCTTTTAAAGTAAATACTAACGTCTACATTTACTGAGAACAAAACTGAAGGTTAGTGAGGTTAAGAAACACGTTTCGTAAATTGGGAACCCAGCTGGAATCCAGGTCTCTCTGGGCCCAAATGCGGCCTCTTCATGTATCGATAATTTCAGAGTTCATGAAAAAGCAAAATAACAGTAAATAACACTGTAGCACTGAAATTATTATTGCAGAAATTGTTGAATTGCACAATATAGTACTCAAAAAAAAAAAAACCAATAAAACCCATAATGTCATCTCTGTTCGTGCTAGTATTCTATTTACATAAACTCTTGATAGAAGCTTCCATGAATACCAATTGCTAAAAGTGCTTTCCTTTTAAAATTTGAATGACTAGCTTTAATTTTTAATAAGTTTATTTCAGCTTATTTAAAGTAGCATACATATAAGTTTTCTGACTTTCTTTGTCTCGGAATATTTTTTCTAGGGTCAACGTCTTTTCGAGAAGTTGCTCCAACTGACTTCGCAAAATATTGAAATCAAGCTCGTGAGTGACGTAACAGCTGATTCAAAGGTATTAGAGGCCTTGAAACTCAAGGGTAAGGCCAAGGTTGATACGCTACTCTACCTGTGGGTGTTGCATTCAGATGCCTTTACATTCACTTTAAATAATGGATAATTTCTTTATAATTATGTTACACTTAATGTAGTTATTTCTACTGTGAAAAATAGCCTGATTAAAGCCTTTTGATGAAAAAACTAATTAATCAATACTACTGGGATTTTTTAGTAGTATATTTGCATATTAGTTTATGCAAAATATTGTCCTGACTGTTAAAAAATAATTAACTAAGAAAAAAGAATCTTTCCCTCTATGAACACTTCAATGATGAGATTAGAGAAAAGAGCTGCTTCTCATCAGAGCAGACTTTAGAATTCTGTTTTTCCTCTTGTTTCTCAAATGGGAATCTTCCTCCAGCCATACAGATTTTAAAAGACTGTAGTCAGATGTAGGAGTCTGGGGAACACTGCCTGATTCACGACTTATAATTCCTCAAGGGAACATCATTTATCAGCCACTATGCAATTTGTCTCACTATCCAGTGAAGACTGAGAAGAATTCTAAAATAACTGTCTTGATTATGCTGTAATCTTCACTGACTGAACTCTCAGTTCCAAATATTTTTACTGGTTTATAAAAACTTTTACCCTGTATTTACTATCCCAGCTTTCGCCTCTGAGAGGAATTGGTACATGTGAGTCAGTGAAAAAATGTTCAAACTGTTGGGTGTCCCCAGGGGAGGACAAGGCATTGAACTTAGTGAGTGTCAGCATTTTACCTGACGGTGTTACATCACCTTGGTGCTGTTTAAACATACTGGGCATTTTGCTTGCCATTTTCCCACATTATTATGTTATATTTATATTAGTATAAATACATGTACCTACCTACCTACCACAATACATATTATTTTCCTATGAATATGAAGAGAAAACTTCTGAGATATGGCTAGGTCTGAAAAGCTTCACTCTGCTGCTTGAGCACGCGTATTTTCGAAAAACTAGAAAACACCTAATTTAGTGTATTGACAGACACAGTCCACATGGATTAGAAATGTATTATTACTTTTCCTGTTTAAAAAATATGAAATTGGATTCCCACTATCTGCAACTTTGTTATCTGACACTGTTCTGGGAATGGATTATTTTGACTAACTCTAGGTGCCTATATTTGGAGATAAATTTTCTCGTGGCAGCTACCTGCATATCCTTTGGGTTTGATTATTGAGAAAGGAGAGAAAGCAATTGGGGGTGGGGGCTGGGAGTGCAGTTACTTCTTGACTGTGCATCCACAGACATCCCCATTCTAAATCTTGTAAACTTAACAGAAAGGTAAAACTGGAGTTCTTAGGATTGCTGGATATTTGGCTATGCTAGGGAATAGCTGTTAATGCTTTTATGGATAAAGACTTGTTTGTATTTCTATTGTGAACTATAAATTAAAGCTTCATTATAGTTTTTGCTTCTTGTTAAAAAGGAAGCATTTGAATTTCACAAGTGTATACGTATATTACTACAGTTTAGGTTCTGTTAATGTATAATAGAATTATCAAAATAAGAAAAAAGATTTTCCTTTATAATAGTAGAGCAATCAACAGGATCCTAATCTCTCCTAGCTATTTCCTAGGTACCAAAGTAGGCTTCTCTGGCTCTCATCCTTGGGCAGACACATATAAAATAATCACTGCATTTTCGAGATTTTTCTTTTTTTTATAAAACTATTTTAAATCTCTGCTTGAAAACTTTGCTTTAGGGTTATCTTAATTTTTTTAGAGAGAGATCGTAGTCTTTTGGTAAAGTTCCAGGAAGGTTTGTCCAGAAATAGTCCACAGAAGACAGATAAGCAGAAGACTAGCCATGAGCAACTTCATGGAAGGAAGGAAGGAAGTTAATAGACATAGACGCTAATCAAATATCCTGTGAAAAAGAAGAAGCATGAGGCTCCGCAGGAAACAGTAATGTTTGAGCGCAGGCATAGGCCCAGTGAGGACAAGGCAGGCTGGAGAGGTGGGGTGGCCCTGCGAAGGCCACGGAGCCCTCCGCGTGTGGGGTGAGACCCCAGGCCCTTCGTTGTTCCTCCCGCTGCCCGTTCCGGCCCTCTCTTCCCCTGGACTCAGTAAGATACGCCTCGTGACCGGCACACAGTGTGGCTAGGAGGTGGGGTGATTTGAAATCTAATCCTCATGAAGTCCATGAACCCAGGAAGGGGTTTCATTTTAGATACGGCCCCTTGTAAATTCAAGTAGAGTTTCACTAATCAGCTTTTGGAATTTCACTAACTGTTCCCCTTTACATCCCCCGGAAGTGTCTCCAGCGCGGTGCATCAACTTAGCTCAGTCCCTGTCTCCCCTCCCAGCAACTCCAGAAAGTGCGCTCCTGGTCATGTCTGTGGTCAGAGAATGCACTCCATGTGATTCCCAACATGTGAAATTTGTAGGATATTACTTTATAAATTTGTATTTATAGAAATAAATGTATTTCATAAATCTCAAGGCCTTTTAATGCCTTCACACAGCTTTTCCTTTTCATTTTTGCATTTTATCAGCTCTCACATACCTTGGCAGAGAGTTAGTCTAAAAGCTACTTCCTCAGAGCTGGAAGTGGGGTGTGGCTTCTCTTTGCCTGATGCATAATCCAACCCTAACTGTAGCTGGCAAAGACAAGCAAATAAGCTGTGGGGTTGCCATTGAACCCTCCGTGTCTTCACACCCACCTTCAGGTGGGGTGTGCCATCTGCTGCCAACATTTAGCTTGCTGGTGGTGACTGTGACGTTTCTCCTAAGCTTGTTCTCCTGCTCAGATCTCCTGCTCGGCAAATGCTTTTGATGTCCTCCTCCTTACTAAACTGATGATGCCGGTAATATCGCAACAACATTATTTAAATGGTACATCACCAATAACATTTTATTTCTGCCTGTGCCTTTTATTCATAAGCAAGCTATAGCACCATATATTGAAGACTTTTTTTAGAGCAGTTTTAGGTTTACGACAACATTGAGATTCCCGTGTGTCTCCTGCCCCATGCATGGATAACCTCCCCATTATCAACATTTTATTTTTCACCAAAGATGAACCAACACCAACCCATCAGTCACCCAAAACCTATGGTTTACCATAGGATTCACTCTTGATGTTATGCACTCTATGAATTTGGACAAATGTATAATGACATGTATCCAGCATTGTACTATACAGAGTATTTTCACAGCCCTAAAAAATCCTCTGTTCTCTGCCTAATTATTTTCCTCTACCTACTGTATTTTTAATTCTTGTCTTTTCTAGTTATTGTCCCAATGAAATTATAATTAAGAAGAATTATTTTTATTTGTCTTTCAAAACCATAACAATTTGTGTACTTGATATCATAGGACTGAAATGTTTGCCCCATTAGCCTACCAAAAGTTTAGACAGTATGAAGTCAGAAAATACAAATTTCTTCTTGGGGAAAACAGGCCTTTACTTGTTCATTGTCAGATGACAACTCTTTAATAGAATTGCTAGTGAAATAAAAGTCATAAGAGATTAGAATCAGTGACCTAGAAATAAACTCCATGCTTTTTTTTAAGCCTTTGAAACCATGCAAGATCTGGTTTCAGTGTCCTTCTTAACCATCTTCTTTCTTGACTTTAGACGTCCTGAAAGCTCGCTGTGATTTTTCAAACACAACGTGACTTTTCAGACCTCTGTTTCCTAAAACATGTGCCTGAAATACCCTCCTCCCTCTGGTCAATTCGCAAGCCCTTTTTGACCTTCTAAGTTCATTATAAGGGTTACCGATATTTTCCCATAGACTTCTCTTTTTCCCTGTTGGTCTTACCACCTTCTTTTCTTCCATTGTTCATTCATTATTTATTCAACAGCCCTTCCTTGAATGTCTGACACGTGCCAGCAAGCGAGGTTTGAAGATAGGAAATTGTAAGCACAAGCCCTCTCCTGACTTCCGAGAGTTCACAGTTCAGTAGAGAAGACTAAAATAAACTGAGCAGGGAATCTGAAAACAGCTGCACAATGCCCAGTTTCTCAGAATTGCTTTTTGTGTCTGAGTCATTGTTGTCCATTTGCCACTTGATGTCTTCTCTGTGCCATCAAGAGTGTTGATGGTCCTCTGTAACTTTAAGAAATAGGTTCTCTACGATTGTTTTTTCTTCTCAGCAGCTTTCCATTTTGCTTGTTTTTTTTTGAAACTTACCAAAAAATGTCAGAGAAAGATATTCTGACAGTGTGTTAACCTCATATTTCTTCTTCAAAGGACACTGAAGTGGTTTGTTGACTGAATATTTAGAAACTGCAGGAGCCCTGTCATGTCACCAGGGATATCAACCAAGACCATGAGCTGACAACTCTGTCACACTTGCCACCCTGTTTACAGCGATCATAATACGCATCTAATGTCAGAGATGTTAAAATGCAAATCTGTGCTTTAGAACCAGTGACATATGGGAATGAGGCTAAAAATTCAGCAATAAATTAGAAAATTCAAATTAGAAACCCTTAACTTTAATAATTAAATTAAACTTGACCATTTCTAATTCTATGTTGAGGTAGATTCTAAACCAAAACTTGTAACAAGGCTTTTTGTAGTGCAGGACCATAGTCAATAAATAGAAACTTGGAGAATTCAGGGTGCTCTGGTTCTTAAGAAACACAGAAATGTCTTTCACAGAACTCCTGATGGCTAGCTCATTCAGTGATAGGAAGCGTTCCCATGAAAAACAAAAGAAAATCCTGCTGTATTACCTGATAGAAGAAAGACATTATACAAATCAGTTTTTTTATAGGAAACTTCTAGTGAAAACCATATAATGAAATCAGAAACCTGAAAGCACTGGAGAAGAAACCATCTCCTGGGGTAGACAAAAAGGATATCGGAAGTCATATCATACTCTGAAGTATACAGCATGATGAAATTGCAACACAAATGAAGAGACAAAGGGTAGTCATGAAAGATGGATTTTGAAAAAGAGAGGGATAGAATCCACTTATTGGTAAAAGTAAGAGGGCATAAAAGACAGGGGACACTGGTCCTGGGGTGACTGGTCCTGCTGGCGTTGTCTGTGAAGAGAGACCGGTCATATAAATAACCTTTACCTGTAGGTTAACTCTGTCACTAGACGCCGTTAGGACTTTTCTCGTTGCTGGTGATCAGCCCCGTCACACAACATAAATTTGTCCTGGAGCTGGAGACTCCAGACTGAGCCTTCGTCCTGTACCCCCTCCTCTGAGGGTCCGTCCCACACCAGGCTCAGGGCTGTGAGTCCCGTGCCAGCTCAGCCTCTGGTTCAAGCTTTCAGTGTGCTAGAATCAAACATGGCTTTCCTCCCACTCCCTGCTTTCCTGTGCTCTCAGACCTCCGAGGGATTAAACCTGGAACCTTGACTGAGCTGCTCGCAGATGCTTGTGACCTCTTTAACTGTTCTATGAGATTTTGTTTGTTTAGCCAGAGCACTGATGTGTCAGGAATTTTCTTTCCTCTTTGGTTTCTTTAGATAGATCAATCAGTCTTCAAATCTTTTGTATATGGCATTTAAAAATTCAGCTTCTAGGTTTCCCAATCTTTTTATCCACATCGTTTCATATCTGCTATCCTTTGTTTGTGAAGGCAGCACAAAGCATGCCCTTCGAGTGGACTCTCGCCAGTGTGACGCCCTCAGCCCCCCACATCCCCTAATCTGCTTTTTTTTTTCTGTGAATAAAGTATATGTCAGTTGGGTGACTGGCTCAGACACAGTCTGTGGTTTGAGTGAAACTGACCTCAACTTTTTCTCATTAGCACTAGATGCCAAATAAGTGAACTAATTAGATGCAGCCTCACACATGTCAGCAAATAAGCAATAGCAACAGGGCCCTAATGAGCACTAGGCTCACATCTTTAGTTTATATTGGCTTCTTATCCACAAAGCATTGAAGAGACAGTAAATACGTACTGGCATTTACTTGCGACTAAATCTTATTCAGTTAAGTCAGAATATTTTAAGACTAACACCCTTTCACTCTTCTTAAAACTCTATTTTTTTAAAATAAAACATCAATTATATTTTATTTCTACATGATTATTTAATATCCTGTTTAGAATAAGAAATAGAAATTAACAATTACACATATTAAGTATATCATTTATACTTTTCAAAACTGTTTAAGGATCAGCGATCTTTTTAATTGTAACTAACTACAGTAATAAAACTCTAAATATTGCTTGTAAAAGAGTGTATGATTTTAACCAAGAAAAATACTTTCAGATGTATGTATGTAAGATGTAGAGGTTGTTTCAAATCAGAAGGATGACAAACAGCATTGAAAATAAATGTGTTACTCCCTAAATGCCTGATTTTAATTTCCCAGTACCTGTTCAAAATTTTTAAAAAGATTATTATAGAATAGTTTGATAACTGATACATCCGGGTGATACTAGTTATTTTTCTAGTATTACGAATGCTAGCTATTGAGAAGTCATCTCATAGGAATGCAATCTCCACATTTTAAATATTGTACAAGTAGTATCTGTTTTTTCATTACCCATCAATTTGTTCATAGAATACTTCATAGAGCAGTTTGACCTATGGGAAAAAATATGCAAAAAATTTCTATTTGTCAGTGAAAAAATTGTCTATTTTTCAGCTTCATTGATGTATAATTGACAACTAAATATGTATATATTTAAAGTGTACAATGTGATGATTTGATATACATAGACCTTGTGAAAAGATTACCACAATCAGGTAAATCAACACATCCATCACCTCACACAGTTATCATTTTTTGTTGTTTGTGTGTATGTGTGTGTGTGATAAGAAGGCTTAAAATCTACTTAGAAAATTTCAAGTATGCAATGCAGTATTATTAGCTATACTCGCCATGCTCTACAGTAGATCCCCAAAACTGATTCATTTTATACTGGAGGCTTGTACCCTTTGACCAGCAACCGCCCATCTCTCTCACCCCACAGGCCCTGGTAACTACCCTTCTACTATTTTTCTATGAGTTCGACTTTTTAAATTTCGTTTAGATTCCACATGTAAATGTAATAACACAGTCTTTGTCTTTCTTTGGCTTATTTCACGTAGAATGATGTCCTTTAGGTTTATCCACGTTGTTGCAAATGGCAGGATCTTCTTCTTTCTTACGGCTGAGTACGATTCCACTGTGTGTGTACATGTATGTTCATATCACATCTTCTGTGTCCATCCATCCACTGACAGACTCTTATGTTGTTTCCATACCGTGGCTGATGTGCATAATACTGCCGTGAACGTGAGAGTGCGAATATCTCTCGGAGGTACCAATTTGGCTGTTTTTTTTTTTTTCTTTTTCTCATGGATATGTACCCAGAAGTGGGATTGCTGGAGAATGTGGGGATCTATTTTTATTTTTATTTTTTTTAGGAACCTCCACACTGTGTTCCGTAGTGATTGCACTAATTCACATTCACACCAGAATGTGCAGAAGGGCCCCTTTTCCCCATATCCTCATCGACACTTTTATTTCTTGTCTTTTTGATAAAAGTCATCTTAACAGGTAGGAAGTGATATATTCTTGTGGTTTTGATTGGCTTTTCCCGGATGATTAGTGATGTTGAGCACTATTTCATGTTCCTGCTCGCCATCTGTCTTCTTTGGAAAAATCGCTATTTTTGTCCTTAGCCCATTTTTAACAAGGTTATTCGTTTTGTTTTGTTTTGTTTTGTTTTGTTTTGCAATTGAGTTGTATATCTTATAATATATATATATATGGTTTGCAAATGTTTTCTTTCATTCTGTATGTTGTCTTTTCATTTTGTTGATTGCTTCCTTTGTTGTGATGAAGATTTTTAGTTTTCTATAATCACTTTTTTACTTTTTACTTGTTGGTTTTTGTTTCTCCACTTAGTTACTTTTGTGCTTTTGGTGTCATAGCTAAAAATACACACACACACACACACACACATATTTAGCTATGACACACATACACACACACACATATATATGTATATACCAAAAAGATTTTTTTCCCCTGTGTTCCTTCCTGGAGTTTATGGTTGCTGGTCTTACTTTAAAGTCTTTAACCCATTTTAAGTTAATTTTTTTTTTCAGTGGTTTAAGATAGCGGTCCAATTTCATTGTTTTGATAATACCTCTGTTTTTAATTATTACGTTCTGATTTTTTTGTAGCATCATTATTTTTAAAAGGAAGAGGGGATGCTATCTTCATTCTGTCAGATTCTTAATGTGATCCTTGCCATTGCTTATTTGAATTCAAAAAAGCCGTACTCATTCATCATTGATAATTCATATTTTTATCCTCATGTTCATGGATTAGGTTTAACAAAACCTAAAGGGAATATATATTCCAAAATCTGAGAAAAATGGCATGTGCCAATTTTAGAATTAATATAAGTTTCCCCAGTATCCAACTTGGACATTTTACGAGGTGATTTTTGAACTTCTTTCTCCAGTAAGTATAGAATAATTTGAGTTTTTATGCTTGTTGAGGCCTTTTTACTTACTTTTTACCAGTTTATAATTATTCCAAAGTCTAAATCGGCAAGTAGGTATAGTTTTATGTGTTAATCAAGTAACATTATCAAGTATAGTTTAATAATTTCCCCAGAGTAAACTTTTTATTATTCTGGCTTTTATTTCCACCTTTTGAGAGTTGTCATTAAGAAACCTGAATATTTCATAAGGTAATGGCCCAGGCGAAAGTCATGGCCTTGCTGTCACCTAGGCGTACTTCCCCTCAGACTCTGCATTTATTTTACACCTCCTCAAAGTGGATGCCACTTAGGCTCATGCTTGAGTGCGTGAGGGCTGGTACCAGCTTTGTTCTGTTCACCACAGTCGCAAGTCATTGCAAGGAGCTCTGTCTTCTTCCTTTGTTTACAGAATACCAAATATTTGGGAGGAAGGCAGGAGCTTCTTTGGACATATTATGCTTTAATGACAGTTAGCATAGTAATTAGCATAGCATTTAGGAGCTTGTATTTTGGTGTCATTAGACTTGTGCTAAAATTCTGGACTTGTCATACTGTGTAATACAATTTGGACAGTTCACTGTCTCTGAACTTCAATGTCTCCTTCAGAAAAATGGGGATCATAATAGCCTCAAGGGCTCTGAGAATTAAAGTAGCTAATGTATAAAAGCATCTGGTGCATGCACATAGCTCATGATAAACTGTTCTAAGTGACATATAGCTGCTATGTCTTATGAGGTATGTTATTTTTAAGTTTGAACTCTCAGCCCTCTTAGACTGAATTCATTTCATTTCTGAAGCATACACCAAGCCTTGGGTTTTTTTATTTTATTTTATTTTATTTTTTTAATGAAAGGAAGGCCTGGTTTTAATCACATGTTACACATCATCTTTGGGTCTGCAGCTGGTTCACTTGCCTTTGCGATTGTGCAGTAACTCCAGCTGGCTTCAGTTTCTGATAGGAATTTTCCAGCTGGTGACACCAATGCCACCCCATCTGTCTTTTCAGTTTCTCTTCGATCCACCCAGGGGAGGTTGCAATTCAATGTGTTTAAGCTCTCAGAGGGATTCACCTGGCAAATGTTGTATCAGTGACACATTTGCTCTAAAATATAAAATCTTGAGCTAGAGATTATATTTTTATCCTTAATACAGATGAATTTTGGCAGCCATGGCTTTTTTTTTAAGGAAATTATATGCATACTCAGCTTTATGACATCATGGAAGTAAGGAGAATTTTACCTGTTTAACCTAGTAATGTCTTTATGCATGTCCATGCTAGAGATACTGGACATTGGAAAGGATGTCTTTTTAAAAAGTGAAGAGGAATATAGGTATAACTATAAATAAAGGAATAAATAAAAATGTTCCCAAAAGCCTCATGATTCCCAGGGACCTCATGACTGTCACTTTTAGCAATTAATTCCACGTTCCGTGGTGCCTTCACCCGTCTGTGCGTTCAAGGAGACTGAGCTTCTCCTCTTTGGTCTGTTCCTCTGTGACTTTGAGCAGTTCCTGTCTTGCTGGAAGCAGCCATTCAGTGCCCAGTCACTGCATGCATTTGGGAAGGAGATCTTTTCGTTCTGTGACTTTTTGTCTGTTTTCAATTTTGATATCCCAATTATATACTTTGTCATTTTTATTTATTTATATTTAATGTTTATTTTTCAATTAGAGTTGACAGTCAATATTATTTTATGTTAGTTGCAGCTACAGCATAGTGGTTAGACATTTATATAATTTCCGAAACAGTCCCCCCCCCATTAGTCTAGTGCCCAGACCTGCACTATACATTATACTTGCTTTTTTAATCAACTCCCTAAAACGTCATGCGAGTTAAGGTGCAAAGTTCTATTTCTGTTGTTTCCAGAATTGTGTTCAGCATGAGCCCTCACAATCCCATTATTTCTGTGCCCTCCTTCTTTCCTACCATGTTTTGTCTCCTTTTTTTTCCTCTCCTGAGTCCTCCTAGCCCTTCCTCTTGCCTCATGATTCTACTCTCTCTTCTCTCATCCACAGCAAGTTATTCCAAATATTCACAGCTTCTCCCAAGTCTTCTAAACAAACCTTTCCCTCTTCATAGGACCTTGTCTCTTTCTTATTAAACACAACAAACGAGAGGCTGCCAAATCAGGGCTCTCCCAGCACAACGCCTCACGCCAGTAAACTTGTCCATATCCATGCTCATCTTTACTTCCTTTTCTTCAGTCTCAGAAGAGTGGGTCTTCCCTCCTCTTCCAGGGTAACCCTATACCACCTGTGGTGTCTGCTCTTGCTTTCTCGGGGGTTTCAATCAATTAGCTTTCCCCTCTCTTGCCTTTAAGTTACACGTTGCCTTTTCAATGGCTCTCTCCCCTCAGCTGTAAACATGTGCAAGTCAATTGGAGGAGAAGGAAAAGAACCGAGAAACATCCACCCTGAATCACGCCCCCTCTCTCTTCCCCTTCCTCCATCTGTGCTGTTGGCACTTTCTCGTCCCCACCCCATGCAGTCCTTAAACCACAGCAGTCTGGCATCTGCTCGACTCCACTAAAACCCCCTTGTCAACGTCACCAGGAACTTTGGAGTGACACTGTTCACTCCACACTTCCCTCCTATGCCTCTGGCTGGGTCTCTTTTGCTGATTTTGTATACTGTTGTTGGTTTGTTGATTTGTTTTCTGAAATGTTGGCCTCCTCTCTTTCTCTGTCACTTTCTAGCCTTTCCTTTCTCACTTTCCCATTCCTCCCTGGTTGATTGCTTCTGTTCTGTGCATTCATTCAGCACCCGTGTGCTGATGACCCACAGAGTGTTTCCCCTGAGCCTAGAATCAAATATTCAACGACCAACTTAACATATCTACTTAGGCATTCTGGAAACACTTCAAAATCAACTTATACAAAATTAAATTGATGCGACACTCTGCTTGCGGTATTCTTCTTTTATGTCGTGTCTCAGTAAATGGCACGGTCATCTTTCCATTGGCCCCCAAAAGAAACTTGGAGTTAATCTTTGACTTCCATTTTGCCTTGACCTCTAAAATCGAATCAGTCTGCAGTTCTCACAGATGTACGACCTTGGTATGTCTGAGACTGTTCCCTCTCCCCTGCCGTTATCGTATCTGAAATGATTGCCAGTGACATTCTAATAGTTTTTCCACTTGTACTATGTGCCACTATTCACACAATTGTTAATCTGAAGCCTGTGAAACATTTCAAGAGTTTATTTAAGCAAAAATCAATTTGAATGTGGCAGCGCCAGGCTGGAAGTGGTAAGGAGAGCTCTGCCAACAGGAGCTCGAGAAAGACACCGAGAAAATGCCAAAGCAAAGAAAGCGAATATCACTGGATATTTGTGACTGGCTCTTCTTAGGTTTGTATGTCTTAGCCTTGAGGCATTTACAGGCTTAGATTTTGGGTTGCTTACTAGGCCACCAAAGCACTAGAATCACTTTGGTCTAATGGACTCCTTGTTTAATTAATAGAATAATACTCCTAAAAATCAGCTAATTCTCCCTGCTCCTTCCTTGTGTTGCCGTTGGTCACTGGCTTGCCATCACCTACATTAAGGTGTTTCAGCATCAGACTCAAACACTATTGACAATATGTTGGATGATTTGAGATCTTCTTGCATTTTTTAAAATGTGTATTAGGATTAAATAACTATTATTTTATGGATATTAATGCTTAGGGAAAAGCAAAGTTAAAAAATGACTCAATTAAAATTTATTTTAAATGTAATTAAGTACTAGCACAAATGAAAGATTTGGTTTATTTATTTTTCAAAATAGTTTCTTTTGAAAAATTTTGTAAATTAAATGTATTAGGGTGACATTGGTTAGTAAAACATAGGTTTCAAGTATATAATTCAACAATACATCATCTATGTATTGCATTGTGCGCTCACCACCCAAAGTCCAATCTGCTTCTGTCACCATATATTTGACCCCCTTTATCCTTATCTACCTCTCTCCTCTACCCTTCCTCTGTAACCATTAAACTGTTGAGAAATACATATTTTTTTGTTTAATTCTTAAAATTTTTAAAATTACAGTTGACATTCAATAGTATCTTAGTTTCAAGTGAACAACATAGTGATTAGACATTTATATAACTTACAAAGTGATCGCCCTCAATAAATCTAGTTCTCCTCTGACAACACACACAGTCATTACAATATTATCGACTGTATTCCCCATGCTGTACTCCACATCCCAAACACTGTCTTTTAACAGCCAATTCGTACTTCTCAATTCCTTCACTTGTTCACCTAGCCCTTCAGTCCCCCTCCCAGCTGGCAACCATCAGTTTGTTCGCTGTATCTATGAGGATACAGCTTCTATTTTGCTTTTCAGTTTGTTTTTTAGATTCCACATATAAGTGAATTCACATGGTATTTCTCTTTCTCTGTCTGACTTATTTCACTTAGCATAATACCTTCCAGGTCTATCCATGTTGTCGCAAGTGATAAGATATCATTCTTTTTTATGACCAGGTAATAATGTACATGCATGCATGCATGCATACATACATACATACATGCATGCATGCATACATACATACATACACATATATACATACATACATACATACATATATATATGTAATATATATATATATATAATATATATATATATATAAAATCTCACATCTTCTTTATCCAATTATCTATTGATATATACTTAGGTTGTGGCCATATCTTGGCTATTGTAAATCAGGCTGCAATGAATATAAGGGTGCATTTACTTTTGAATTAGTGTTTCGAATTTCTTTGGATAAATACCCAGAAGCAGGATTGCTGAGTCATATGGTAGTTTCCTTTTTAATTTGTTGAGGAACCTCCATATTGTCTTCCATAGTTGCTACACTAGTTTGCAATCCCACCAACAGTGCACGGGGGTTCCCATTTCTCTGCATCTTCAATAGCACTTCTTTTTTTGATTTATTGATGATAGCCATTCTGACAGGTGTGAGGTAATATCTCATTGTGGCTTTAATCTGCATTTCTCTGATGATTAGTGACAAAGAGCATCTTTTCATAGGTCTATTGGCCATCCGTATGTCATCTTTGGAAAAATGAGATAGACTGGTTTAAAAAGATTTAAGGAGTTAAATGCCAACTTAGAAAAGACACTCCATACCTCTCATCGTGGTTCCTTGGGAGGCCTCCCCAACACCCTCCCACCTGAGTCAGGCCCCTTCATAGCAACGCCCAGGGCCTCCCTCTGTCATGACATTAGACCCACTGTAATGCATGTTCCGACTTCTCGTCTTTAACCTCAATGAGGGCAAGATAGAGACCGGCACGCACAGGCAATAAATTAATATTTCTTGAATAAACAGCCTCAGTTTTAGGATGTGAGGCAATAAATTAATATTTCTTGAATAAACAGCCTCAGTTTTAGGATGTGAGGCATCACATAAGGCCGCTTTCAGGTTTTCCAGACTTTAGACTGAGTCTTGATTTTATCACTTTGATCATCCCATATGTCTGTGGAAAGGACTAGGCGATATTGTCAGTTGGTAAATTTAGAATTGGATTTAGAAGAGCTGAACGGTTTTGTCTGACATGATTCAGACCTCGAAGGTGGTGAGGGGATAACTTTCCCTGTACTAGGATGACTGTACTAAAAAGCAACTTCTCTATACTCAAAGATTATGGTTCTCACATGTTAGGTTAATTAGTAAATGATGGTACAAGCATTTTGAAAATATAAATGCTATTAAATGATCATTTTCGTAGAAATTTACGTACCACCTTTCTTCTGATAGAAAATAGTAAAACTGACATTTGAAAACTTGATATAATTTAAACTACTTTGGTTTGCATTTCTGTTTCTTGAATAAGCTCCTGTGGAAATCAGAGGTATAAATGTTATTTTGTACGTTGTTTCTCACGTGGTCATTTGCCCAGGTGGAGGATAGGCTAGGAACTCAAACTTAGAAGAGCATGCATGGTTTGCTGATGTGTTGCAAGCTCTTCATTCATTTCTAAGGCTAATTAACACAAATGTAGGCAGAGGTAGTAAGTGATTTGCTTCTCAACAAAAGTTAGCTATTACTGTTTCACTTCCTTGCTCATAGTGATTTGCTGACTCTTTTTCAGCTCTCCTTGGAAAAGGATTTGAGGGAATATAGAAGTACATGATTTTGTAGGATTCTTAAGGCAATTCATAAATTATGGTTCTGCTTGAGGGAAGGGTATACACAAAATAACTATAACAAAATGTAAAATAACTTACCAATATTAATAACTACATGTTAACACATAACTGTATAGAACCAAAGACAGCAGTAGTTCAATGAGTGCTTGAACCATAGCTATAACAACTTGATACGAAGCAGCAAGACAAGAACCATAGCTATAACAACTTGATACGAAGCAGCAAGACCAGAAGGTGCTGGGTGTCACAGTGGGATTTGTGCCATTGGAAGGCCACCGCCTCAGCCAAGACAAGACTCCCTTGGCATGGAGTCCCACAGCCTCCATCCTCTATTCCCCAGGCCTGTTACCTCAGTGGCTGCTTGGAGTTAGGGTCACACATGTGCACCACATATTCTAAAATCATTCTAATTCTAAAATCATTCTAATTCTAAAATTAGAAAGAGATTGGGTACATAAACAATAGGACCATTGACACGACAAAATGCCAGTCACCCTTCAGGAATCAAGTTGAGGGAAAATAGCCACCGATATGAGAAGAAGGTTCAGATTGTATAGTGCATTTTGGGGATGTCTCTTCTACATAAGAGTAGGGTGTAGGCTAACAGCTCAGATTTTTGAGTGGAAATATGTCCCTGGATTGTAATAATAGCTACTGCATAGGGTTATTCTGGATATAAACGAGATAATCCATATAAAGCATTTAACATGGTACCTGGCACATGGTAGGTATTTATAAACATTTTTCAAAAAAATTCAACATATTTTATGAAGGGGAAAATGCTGTCAAAGAAGAAAGGAAAGGAGGGGGAATGGAGGAGTTAGTTCACTCTGTAAACCCTGCCTTGAGATACAGGCCAGCAGAGGGGCCTACATGCTGGGCCCCACTGGGGCCAGAACAGGCGTCTCCACTCAACAAGTCTCTCCCTACTCGGGGTCTGTGGCCCAAGGAACTACTCCCATCCCTGTTCCCTACTCACATCTCCTCATTTATATTCTAAAGGGCTTTTCAGCTGAAAATGCCAACACTTATAAATATTGGATGAGAATGAGTTAAAACTAGCGGGGGATAAATCCTTTCTGTGGTGCTGAAGAGGAGGTGTGCAGAGGCGGGATTTAATAACGCATTCTGACAAGCTTCAGAATGAGCCTGCTTCCTCATGAAGCCAGACTCGTGTTTTCCTCAAGGAGCCCACACCACTGAGTCCCCACACAGTCGCCCTTGATTCAAGGCTATTACAGTCAACAAAGAGGCCGAGGAATTTATATAATTATTCACAAAGCAAAGCTGATGAGAAGGCAAATGCCTACCTGGGGAATGAAGAGTCTACGCCACTGTGTTCCCTTAAGTGAATTTCTATACTTATGCCCAAGACTGGGCATCTTCAGTTTGGGGAAGGCGTTATTGAAAGTTTCTATAACACCTTTACTCTGGTTTTATTTTTTTTCCTTGAATGCAAATTATGCTTATCTTTCAAATTAACCTTCTCTGAAGGGCTTCTTATTTTCTTTTTTCTTTACATACAAGTCAATATTACAGTGGTTCAGTTTGAAAGACAGGAGTGTCTTATGTGCTATTGGAAAAACAACAACATGATAATGTACCGAAACAATTTTTGAGGCCCCTATCCTATAAGCAATCATCACGAAACCTGTTCATAAGCTGAGTAGAGTTTTACATGATTAGTTTAAGATTGTAAAATTACTCAATAGCATTTTGGAAGTTTAATTAAGGTGCTAAGTTCCACTTGAATTTCTGTGTTTGGTAGTCATCTTATTCAGATTTGGAAATTCAGCCAGAACTTCATTTCCTGATTGGTTGTTACTGAGACCACACTTGGGAAAAGACGTCTCAATCTGGGACAGTTTATGGCTTAGAAGTTTATATGCATTCAACAGACAATGGCTGACTACCTACTAAGGCATCAGAGGACATCTTGACCCTTGAAATCTCAGAACAATGGTGAGCTATGCTGAATTTTTAGTAGCCTATTCTCCCAAAAAGTGACTCCCTAAGAGCAGGTGAAAATCACAGATACTGTTGTAAAGAATGGTTTCCATGAGTATTTTCTCTATCTCAAGACATTCCGTACACACACATTG
>PUFA01000957.1:0-63877 GCA_003508835.1 Eonycteris spelaea | reverse complement strand
GAACAGAGAATGTTTTCATCTGTGTGTGTTATAAAAGTTTTAATTTTGTAATAATATGCAATTGCAGAAAGCTTGAAAAGTTAATACAGAAACATCCACATAATGACATAATCTTGGAAAACCACAGTCATTTCTTAAAACAAAGAACATTGGAATAATAATATTTCCTCAGCTGCAGGCTTTATTCAGACTTGGTAATTTTTTCCCCAATATCCTTTTTCTCTTCCTTGAGCCAATCCGGGAATCCAATTGTGCAAAAAGCCATACAGATAACGTGCCTTATAGAATGCATTTTCCCTTTAAATTTATTTTGTATTGCCTCAACACAATATTTTTCTAACAAGTTTTTCTTATTGAAGAAAAAATAAACAGCTCACAATTTCACGCTCTCCCCTCACGGCCGGGCCGGACGCCGGGGAGGCTCGCGTGGTGACGCGGCCTGCGGCCCTGCTCCTCCTGGCCTGAGTCAGGGGCGTCGGCGCAGGTACGAGCTCCTGGAGCCACGTCTGCATGTGAGTCTTCTAGCAGCGCACAGGTCCCACGAGCCGCACAAGGCATCCTAGAGCACACGTGCGGTGGAAAGTCCTTCCAACTTCCGGTTAGTTGGAAATGAATCACTGTTTTCAGTGACGGCCTGAGATTTTAATTTCGTTTCTGAGTGTCCCTGCTTTTTGAATGGGAGACATTTTGTCCTAGCTTGTTAAAACGATTGGATTTTAAACAGAAATTTTCAGGAACAAGTTCAGAATTATAGAGGTGAGGTACTTTTCAAACTTTAATGTGCATAAAAACCTCGTGGAGAGATTGTTTAAAAAGATTCCTGTAAAAGAACACACATTTCTCACAGAGTTGGCCTAGTTTGAGGAACTGCATTCCCAGCAACTGCAGTAAGACTCCCATGTTAACGCTAAGTGAACTATCCAGGTGGTCTGCAAGGACAAACAATGAATGAGAGTGTATCTGTTCATGCTCTTTGAATCAGAGGAGACTCAGAGGGAGCAGTGGGGTCTCTGAGTCTCACTGTGGTTGCCATATTTTGGAGCTGAGCCCCTTCCCATTATTACGGGCAGACAGAGAGGGTGGAAGACCAGTCTCGTGGAGTCACACTGGGGAGAATGGAGGACACATGGCGATGAACCACTGGGCAGGAGAACAGGGCCTTGGAGGCCCCTCTCCATGGCGTGCTGGCCATTTCCACCCTCTGTCTTCCCTTCTGCCTGTGAGGCTGAGCCATTCTGAGCACGTGAGGAGGTTTGGTTGCACTTCCCCGTGGGTTCGCATCACTGTGAAATGCCACTACCCATATACAGACTACAGTAATAGTCAGCCTCGTCCTCAGGCTGGGCCCCCGTGATGGTGAGGGCGGCTTTGTTCCCAGAGATGGATCCGGAGAAGCGATCAGGGATCCCAGAGGGGCGGCTTTTGTTGTAGATAAGCTGCGGGGAGCCGGCCTGGGGTCTGCTGGTACCAGCGGGGTAGTTACTGGTGGAGACTGACCCAGAGCTAAGGCCACAGGTGAGTGTGACCGTCCCTCCAGGAGACACTGACAGCGATGGCTCCTGGGTCACCACAGTCTGAGAATTTCCCTAAAAACACAATAGGAAGAGGATCAGCTTCAGACCCTCCTTTTATGTGCCCCCAAGGATGCAGAGTCCCTTCCCCTGACCTGAGCCATAAGCGAGGAGCCCCAGCAGAAGCACCGTCCAGGCCATGGTGGGGACACTCACGGGACGTGGCCTCCTCAGGCTCTTGGGCTGGAGTGTGGTGTCCTCGGTCCTTTTATGTTTCCCAGCCATTAGGAGGAGAAGGTGCCTCATGCAAATCACTTCCTCTGTCTTCCAGCCCCCGTGTCACCCTGATGTCCCTGGGGAAGATCTTGAATGAGTCGAGTGCTGGGACCTCACACCAACAATGACTGAATGGTGACTGAGACACTGAGAAAGAATAGTAGAGGTTTTCAACCAAATCAGCTTCCTCACGTCCCTGGTGACATCAGCCCTAAATTTTGTCTCTGGAAACGAAGGGCTCAACGATGAGACGGGTGTGCTCACCTCCTGGCCCCATCGAGCTAGCTCACGCCAAAGCGAACCCCGTTCCTGGGAACATGTCATTCTCCTCAGTGAAATTCCTTCTCGTCTTCTATGACAGAGACTGGCAGTCAGTCCTCCCTCCAGCAGCGAGTCCACTGGGGAATCACAGAGTTTATGCCCCAGTGTGAAGGGACAGGGGTCTCCTCCGGTGGCGTTTTAAGGGACCAAGCTGAGTGTGCTGTGACCAAGAGCTGCACTGTCGGGATTAGAAAAGCAAATGTCCTTTGCTCTAGGAAACCATTTACATGGATGACCTTCAAAATAAATGGGTTTTGAGAGGAATGGCTCAGAGTGTCACCATAAAATGATGATTTTCTTGGCAACATCAGCTGTAACAAATAGGAACACATATCTCATTATGAGAAACGGAAACAGCACTGTGCATAAACGAGGTGGTGAGAACACCAGAGAACGTTCTAAAACTCCCTTTCGCTTCACCTCCTGCTGGGGCAGAAGGAATGGGAAGGGTGGAGAAGGGGTTTGGGAGAGAGGGGACTGGCAGGAGGAGAAAATGTCTCTAGTCACTGGTGACGATGAGACACACAATTGATGTTCCTCAAAGTGTGAAATAAAACTGTGATGATGGTATCATTTTGGAATCTATAAATTATCTGTGTATTAAAACTTGTTGTTATTTTTCTTTCTCTTCTTCTTCTTTCAAGAGCCGCAACTCATACCATAGAACAATATTCATTGTAAATGACTTTTTGAATTATACAAATATTAATCTGATAGCGTAGAAAGTACAGGTATTTTCACATCTCTCAAATGTGGACATGAGGACTATTAAGACACAAGCAAAAGAAATAACAAAAACTGAATACAAACAGTATCACTTTCCATTGGTCCCTCTAAAATCTGAAATCAATGAGAACTTGCAGAAGACAAAGAAATGACAACTGAAGCGGTGACACAGACAGGACTAACACACTTGTTGCACATCTCACCGTGAACACGTTGGGAGTCCTGGTAGCGGCAGGGCTCCCTGAGGTTTGCCACCGTGCGCACACTGTCTCAGGCGTTCTCCAGGCACCGTGGGTCCCATTAGTGTCCCCCCTGGGCAGATCTGGGTGGGGATTGGGAGCCAGTGTGGAATGGAGGGGTGGAGAGGCTGGATAAGGGAGACACACCCAGGCCCTGGAGCCCCTCACATGCAGGAAGGAGACAGAGCAGCGCCCCCTGGGGGTCCTGAGTGACACTGCCTGACTCAGGGAGGAGCTTCCCCTGAGAGGTGCTTTTCTCTCTGAGGGGACATGCTGATGCAGGCTGAATACCACCTCTTCACATCTGCTGTACCCCAGAGTCAAGGAGCATCCTCACCCAGAGACGGCGCACATACCCAGGCTCACACAAAAATTTCCTCGGGACCAAGGTGAATTTTTCTTCTGATACAATCGATCATTCTTGCTCTTATGTTGAGTCCATTGTGCAAAGATCACTATGAACATAATGTGATTACTGTAATTTTCAATCCCGATACTGTCCTGTTGGGTTTGATCCACTGATTTTCTAAAATAAGAAAAGAAGTTCAGGCTACAGGTCCTATTCATATGTATTTTTAACATTTTTTAGCCAATGGCTTAGGCACTGCTGGTGGCAGAGCCAGCACCCTCTGACCCAGGACCCCTGTTGGGAATGAGCATGTGGTAGAGAGAATAGATAACGACCACTGTGCCTAGATGCCGGGAGCAAAGGCCGTGCAAATGCCCTTCCTCTCCAGTATCCTTTCCCTGTCCCCTAAAGGAAACTCCTATCAATAAGTGAGAAGAGAGGAATACAGGCTATGGGGGAGAAGCCCCAGAGCTTTGCTTCCTGACACCTAATTGTTGGCATTGAGAGAGACTGTCCCTCCCCAAGTGTCTCCCATCCTGTGCCCAAGTAGCACTGTAGGTCAAGTTTCTCAAGCAAATTTATTTCCATTGTGTGAATGTCCATCGACTTTTGCCTATGAATCAGGTCTGGACAGTGACTTCATGAGAGGGGGATGACACATGAGGCAAATGTGTGTGTCACGGCCGAGTGCTCATGTGGCTCCCGGTGGCCCAGGTGCAGGAAAGTCACACTTCAGCGAGGACACTGCCTGCTCAAGTGTGCCAGAGCCAGTGAGCATTCTCCCAGCCTGCCTGGCCCAGACCCTGAGCTCTCAGGACCGGTCCACCTGCGCCCCCTGCTGGTCTCCAAACTCAGTCCTCAGCCCATTTCACTCAACTTGGCTCTCCTGGAAGGGCTTCTGATTTCTGCGGTGGATTTTCCTCATGTTGCTTACAAGGCAGTAGAAGGAGAAGGACCACCGTGTGCAGTCTGGAGCAAAGACATTGAGTTCTCAGGTCCCTAACGACCTCCAGGCATGTAAGTGGATGCATCTGTTACCAGATGTTTCAGGATTTCCTGATACTCGATTTTGCTTCTACCTTGGCCCTGGTGAATTATGAGCACACGATGAACCAAGAGCCAGGCTTAACGTTCCCCAGGGACCCCACCAGCTCATACATGGTCATAAATTCCTTGGGTGACCCTTACAGGGGGAAATTTTTGCTTGTGAGTCTTGTTTTTGTCGTTGCTGTTGTGGTTGTTGTCGTCATCGTTGTCGTAAGGGGCACCTGACAGGTTCCCACTCACATTACACGTGTTTTTGCAATGAGAGCAAAATGTCCTCAGGGAAAACATGCTTTTTCCTTGATTACTTCTGTAGGTTCTCAGGTGCCCTTGAAAATGACCCTGACAAGACTTCTTATTATGATTCTGGTATATTTAAGTTTCTTTTACTCCAGGTTTGTAATTTTTCTCATCTACGGACTGAGATGGAAAGAACATTACTATGAATATAACTCCTATCCTTTATAGAGGTTCTTCCTCCATTTCTGGCCTAGAAAACCCTCAGGATGTGTTCCCAGTCTGCCTCGGGCCTGATCAAGTCCATCTGTTGAGAAATCTATGGACTTAATGGACGTAGGGTTTATAAGAATTAGGTCTAAAATACTGACAGCTACTACACATCACCTCAGGCAAAGAGAGGTTGGAAAACTACAAGAAGTCCCGGGTTGAAATGGGGGAAGTGAGCCAGTGAGGGTCTGAGAGCCACACCCTTAATAGGGGGTGTCTCCCAGGGCTTGGCGGGGAGGGGGGTCAGGGATCTCTCAGAGGGCAATCGTGAGAGAGAGAGAGAGAGAGAGAGAGAGAGAGAGAGAGAGAGAGAGAGAGAGAGAGAGAGACTCTCCTTTTCCTGCATTGCATGGCTCAGGGAATAAGCACCAAAGCCTGGCCAGGAGCAGGGAGGGACCTGCACAGGCTGGTAGAGGGCCACGAGGGACTCCTAGGTTCAAACTCTGCTTTCCTTGTCACCCCACCTAGCAAGTCTGGGAGAAATTTTGGACTTAAGAGGACAGGAAGATGGCCACCAGGTATACGTTGGGTGCAGACATAGAAAGTAATCATCACTTGGAGTTCCTGACAAAGTCATGAGATTGAATGACATGGGTTCCCTGTGGTCAGATCCTGAGCTGGGTCCTTTGGCATCAGCCTCCTGTTGACCCTTCCATTGATTATCCAGAAGGAATCTGTGCCACCAGGAGTAAGTTTCCACCTGTGGAGAGGTGACCAGACTGAGAACATGCTGTGAAATGTAGTTCAGCCTTCCTCAAAGCCTCAGACCCTTGGAAAGTCTTTAGATCCTCAAGGGTTGGTGACTATTTTAGCAAGAGAGTCAGTCGATACAGGAAGGGACCAGAGTGTGATGGTCCCACAGGAGGAGAGAGGATGAAGTCTCCAGTCCTCTGGGGTCTGGAGCACTGTCTGGTCCTAATGAACAGCCTCTTTATGGGACACGACTAAGAGTCCCTCAGGATCCATTTCTGGCCAGCAGATTCATAGTGCATGGCTCTGACACAGAACTCCATGTGCCACGTCTCTGGGGCTCCTGCCTGGATGTTTTGTTGCCAGGCCATACTGTGTGTCTTTGAGACACTGCTTTATTTATTTGTTTGTTTGTTTGTCTGTTTGTTTGTTTGTTTGTTTTGGTGCAGACGATGCTATTCCTGAGACCTGACCATGCACTGTGGATGGATGTGTCAGCACAGCCTGGGTGCAAGAAGTTAAATGATCTAAAAGATCCAGGGAGGTGAGATTTGGGTTCCTGCTCACTTTGTCCTCAGTCTAACAGACTCGAGGATCCAGAACACAGAGTGTGGGATTGCCCGAGAGGATGCTAAGTGAGGGTGAATGACAAAGGAGAAAGCCACCAGGTGTGGGAGCCCCGGCATCTGAATACAAACTGAGAAGGAAGCTTCACTGTCCCCGTGTGAGGTGCGCTGGAAAGACTGTTAGGAAACGAGCTACACACCCGTTTCTCACGTCCGTACTTGATCACGTGAGCAAACGCTCGGTGCTCCCGCCAGCACTGCTGCGGGGGAGACTGACTGTGGGGCCCGGGGTGCTGACTCTTAGCTCCCGGGCCTGGTGCAGTCGAGGAGCACGGGGACCTCGCATGGTGCTGGTCAGTGGTGTTTGGCTTCATTATATGGTTGTAACCAGGAGCTTCTGTTGTAAACGACAACAAAGAAAACCAAAGGTCCGGAGGACGTGGCTGTATCAACGCGTGCAGAGTTTTGATGATGTGAACAGACCCTGATGCTGATGTGTCAGAATCACACCGTCCTAGCCAACGTTGTTGCTTCTCCCAGGGCAGTAGCTGTTCACTTTGTCCTGGGTCCCTGCTCGCTAAAGAAAGTGGATCTGCAAGGAGAGAGGCAGGGACCTGTGAGTGAAGGACAGTGTCCACGCAGCAGGAGGGGGTCAGAGCTGGGGAAGGATGCTGCATGCGCATGAACGTCAGGAGTCTTCACCTGCGTAACTAGGATCACAGAGAAAGGAGCACCCAGCACGTGGTGTGGACAACCCACAGCCCTGTTTTTGACCCCAGAGCTCAGGCCCAGACGTCTCACATCTCTTTCTCTGCTCCAACCACTTCTACCTGTTTGTCTTTCTGTCCCTTTCTGGGGCCTGTCCTGCAGAACAATCCGTGGTCAGGTTTGGAGGAGGGAGAGTCTATGTCCTGGGTACACCAAGGACCTGAAGGAGAAGTAGAGGTCAGGGAATTCGAGATTGCTCAGCAGACGGGGCTTCCCACAATATCCACACCCACAAGACCAGGCAAGGGACATCCCGTGTGTGGCAGGGACATCACCAAGGGCTTTCTGAGACAGATTGAGGCAGCTATTGGAGGACACCCATTTACTAAGAAGGGTCTTCAGATTGTCTTCCCAGGAAATATGGATGCAGTTTCCATTTCTAACCCTTGGAAATACCGTCGGAATCAGAGCCTCTGAAATCACATTGTGCACTTTCCCATGCAGAGCCTTTGGGGTCCTGATTCACCCTGAACAGGGTACAAGTCACAGGGTCCTTCACTGGGATGAGGATACATTCACAGACATGTCACCGCAGTGCACATTACAGGTACAGCACTCAGGGGCACCCGGCCCAGGCCAGCTGCACCCGCACTGCCTGTCACTCCTCAGGGCGGCATCTCCCCTACTGCTCTGTGCCCCTCAGCGACTAAAGCTGCTGTCCCTGCTGCACCTTGATGTAGCTCCTGTGACTTCACATCTCCCTCCTTCACCTCCCTGTCCTCAGACGCAGGTAGGTCATATGGACACAGCTGAAATTCCTATCAAAGCTTTTCTTAGATTTTCCATTATTTTATTCTGAAATCCACCACCGTTTCAAGTATATTACACCCAAAGTCACTGCAATGATCATAATGATCAATTGAGGAGAACGCATCTTAACCACACTAAATGTTTCGACTCAAAAGCTTGAATTATTTGTGCGTTTATTTAAATATTTAATTTCTCTCAAAAGTTTCATAGTTTTCAGTGCATGAAAATTAAATTCTGTCAGATTTTTCCTAATATATTACATAGTGTGATGCTATTGTAACTGTGTTATTTTTCACTCTCGGTTTAGAGGGTCCATCGCGTCCCATCCCAGGTGGAAGCACTCAGGCCTGGAGCAGCACCAAGTCACTCCCTTTGCTCCCTCAGGAGGGCAGAGCCTGACCCAAGCCCCTCAGGCTCCTCCCGCTTCCCCACTGAAGCCTGTGGACCTCTGACATGGGGTTCCTGCCAGTGGACACGGTGACAGGGGGAGGGTATACTAGCAACAGAGAAATGTGAATTTACGCTGAAGAGAAGCGTGTGATATTGTCGGATCAAGTGGTCTGAGGAAAACAGGAGTTGATAGAAGAAATGACAAAAGAAGTCACCTCCTGACTGGACTTGGTCGGAGATCGTCCCATAAGTGATGGCACCAGGCCAGGAAAGTGAGGGGGAGGTTTGTGTCTTGCTTCCCCATGGGTCTGGAGCACTGTGTGAGTGTTAGAACTGTCATCCCATACGTTACAGTAATAGTCGGCCTCGTCCTCAGGCTGGAGCCCGGAGATGAGCAGAAGCCCTGCGTTGGCCGAGGCGTCTTTGGATCCAGAGAAGTAGCTGGGGACTCCGGAGCCCTGACGCTTATCGGAGTCTGACTTATAGGCCAGGAGATACCGGGGAGGGCTCCCTGACTTCTGCTGGTACCAGCTTATGACATAGCTGCCAACACTGAAGCCACTGCTCAGGGTGCAGGTGAGTCTGGCTGTTGCTCCCGGAGATGCAGAGAATGAGGGTGGCTGAGTCAGCACAGGTTGGGAGAGGGAACCTGCAAACACAGACACTCATGGGTGATAGGAAAAGGACATACTTAAAATTTCTTAGGGCTCTGGACCAGAGGAGAAAAATGGAAGCTATGTGGCTTTCCCAGGTCCCCAAGGCCTGTCCCTACCTGTGCACTGAGAGAGGAGCACAAGGAGGACGGAGGTCCAGGCCATGGTGCACGCAGCCCCTGAGCCCACAGTGGGGCTGGGCTGCCCCAGGCCTCCTTTTCTTCTCCACCCTCCGCCAGAGGAGGGGCTGTGCATGCAAATGTGTGTCCATCCAGTGACCGCCCAGCCCCTCCCTGCCCTGGTGCTGGAGCTCAGCTCACACCCAAGCTGAGGAGGATGGAGGTTGGCTTCATCCTCTGCGAGAGCCCTGGGAGGAAGCACCTGCTGATACCCCTCAAAGTTCCCTGCTCAGGGGACTCTGCCAGGCCAGAGAGGACACAGCTGCCGAGTCCCATGAGGGAGTACAGAGAACAGCCCCAAGTCCCAGGCTCCTGTGAGTGAATGAATTGTCCTCACTGAGCAGCTGTGTAGGGAACACAGAGCAGTTCCACAGCGCCCTCTGCTGGTGGCAAGACACACACCTCCCCATGGCTCAGAGCCTAGAGAGCCCAGCTGGTTTGTGTAGCCCAGCAGTCACTGTCTCTAGTCACGCATCCTTGGTCTGGTCCCCAGATGCTGTGATCCGGTGCACTGTGTTGATATTGTCGTTTATTATTCCCAGAGTAAGGTCCATGAAAGTAAGGTACATATATAACTATTCAAGGTGTCAGAGCACTTAATGTCTAGAAGAAGCTAAATGAGCCAGGTGTGCATCAGGTCTGGTATCAGAGCCGAGGAGACAGTTGATGGCTTGAAAGGCTTGAAGTGGTTCTCCAAGGAAATGACATAGAGAGGAACTTTCCAGGAAAATACTCCGTGGCATTTTCAAAAGAAGACCGTTTAGCAACATTTCAGTCATGTCATGTGTGAGCTATTTCATAGGACTCCATTTGAATCAGTGCTTGAATAATAATAATAATAATAACAAAATAATAATAATAATAGTAATAATGGCTTGGTTAGGCTTCATCTTCACCTGTGGAATGTGGAACACCCTTCTTTATTTTAGGAACTGACTTACAGTCTCACATGGTAGTTTTCAGGATCTCTACCGCACAGGTCTCTTGTCAGGATTTTGTCTTACGTGTCATACAATTGTCTTATATTTGTAAATAATCTTATGTTATTATTTTCCAGGTTTTAAAACATTTTATTTGCATATTTAAAAACTCGTGCATTCCCATAATTCAAATCGTTTGAACAAAACAGTGGCCCTCTGATTAAACTGCATGTCGCAGCCCGCAGGACACCTCGGCCCAGCTCGGTTTTCGCTCTGGATTTCACTGTCGTCCCACCAGCTTCTGCCTCACCGGCAGCAAGTTCTGCTCCTTCCCGCCAGTTGGACAGGCGGGTGGGAGAGGCAGGTGCGGCCTTCGTTGTCAGTCGTTCTTGGATGTGGCAAAGGGCAGCGCAGACATTTAAACGTGATCTCACCCCTTTACGTCTCACGAAGTGAAACAGCTGAAACGCGGGAACCAGGAGGCAGTGCTTGTGGGACGCGCGGGCACAGGGGCGGTGCGCGCCTCCTTAAGCATCGCCTGCTCGCTTCCCCTGTGCACTCGTTTCTTTGGTGACAGTGAGTGTTTCTCTTGCGTCTTTGTCTTCTTCGATTTTGGCTGATCGAATTTCAAATTTCTCAACCATACCGGGTTTGTCAGACGTGGATGCAGAGGAAGCGGAGCGAGGCAGCGGGGACTGAACCCGAACTGCTCAGCGGCTGTGGGGCGCGGAGCGGCTGACATTTTAAATAAGCCTTTCCCCTGGCCGAACTTCCTGCCTCACGCCTTATTTTACTAAAAAGCTACATGTGAGACTGTGATGTATTTGCAGATGGGGTGGATGTGTGAGCAGCCGCATAAAGAAACCACGTGTCCTTTTGGGGTGAGACGACATCTGATGCCAGCTCCCAGGACGCAGAAGAGGAAGGTGACTGTGCTAGCACCACCTGTGGTCAGGACACTGTGAGGTGGGGATCCTCAGCAAGGACCCCAAGGTGACCTGAGAGGGCAGAGTCTTAGAGATGGGAGCAGAAGGAACTGGACTGAGCTGTAGGGGTGAGAGGTTCATGAGCTGGGCCTCTGGAACATTCCAAATGCATTTAACAGAGGAGAAGCACCCAGGTCATGGCGGGCAGAGGCGCTAGGGTGGTCTCTTGAGACTATATCTTCTGACTCTGCCAGGGAACAGACAACCCTGAAGATAATTTTTGCAGCTTTCTACGTGTCCTGAGACTATTCAGTTTTATATGGATGCCTACGGATGGAAGTGGGTGCAATGTTACCTGATATTACCTGAAGATATTTTAATATCTTCTGCAAGATATTAAAAAGGTCATGGATGCAGAAGTGTGGTTTGGTGTGACAGGAGCCACCTGGCCAGTGTCCCCTGCCCACGTCCCAGCCTCCACAGGACAACATCCAACAAGTAGTAACAATCAGGGTGGAAGGCAGAGTGAGGCGCATGGGATGATTTAGGGGAAAATTTTGTGTCTTTCCTCTCCACCTGGACCCTGAATCCCCCAGCCACGTGGTTGGCATGCGACTGACCAATTTCTAAGTCCAAGGTCAGGGCCTATGTTGTCTCAACCCAATCAGATCATCCTGTTTCTGTTTGCCATGGTGGTGTCGGGAGAGACGGTGTGAGTGATCACATCTGGTCATCCTGAAAGCCGGGGTTCCTGACCGATTGGCCAGGGAGGGTGAGTCTCTAATCCCGGAGGGTTTGCTGAGTGGATGGACGCCTGGGACTGCAGAGGCGTTCTGTCCCCAGGTGGAAAATTTGGCCGGACACCATGTTCTGGTTTGTTTGTTCTCTCTTCTCCCAGGTAGTATCATCTCCATGAGTATGGAGTACTTCCTGTTTCTTCCGGGCTGTATCCTGAGCCCCTAGACTCACGTCAGGCACATACTAGGTGTTCACTAACTAGTGTGAATATGTATCATCTGCATAGAGATCTCCTGAGTCAGACTCTGGTGGGCTCTGTGTCCTGAATTGTTTTGACCCTTGATACAGACTGAACTGTGTCCCCTCAAAATCCTCCATGGAAACCCTAACTCTCAAAGTGACAGTCTCGACAAACCAGGTCTAGAGGAGGTAACTAAGGTAAAGGAGCTCATGCAGGTGGTGCCCTAATCAGGAGGGCCGGTGTCTTCATGAGAAGAGGAGGAGAAACCAGGGGTGAGCGCACACCCAGAGAAGGCCGTGTGAGGACTCGGGGAGAACGCAGCCGTCTGCCGGCCAAGGAGTGAGGCCTCAGCAGATGCACAACGGTCAACACCTCCGTCTTGCACATCCCACACTCAGACCTGTGAGAACACACTTTTGTGCTGGTTCAGCCTCCCAGTCTGTGGATTACGCTTCAGCAGCCCTGGCGCAGCACAGCCCTCATGGACTCTGTCCCCAGGGCAGCCTGGCCCACATGTAAGAATTTCTGCTCTGTTTGAGAAAATCAGTTAATGTGTTGGCAACAAGGACAGGCTTTGGGAACAGATTTAGAGAGGATGAGGACGCGTTATAAAAACCAAGTCCTGTCTGTGGTGAGTCTCAGACCTCACTTTTTGGTCAAACACACAAAGAAGGCAGCTGTCAGAGCAGTGGGGTCTGCCCAGGGAAGCCCCATTGCACAGGAAACAGCAGGTTCTTGTCTCACTTCCCCACGGGCCTGGAGCACTGTGCGAGCACTGAGACTGTTGTCCCATGCTGAGCAGTAATAATCGGCCTCGTCCTCAGCCTGGAGCCCACGGATGGTCAGGGAGGCCGAGTTGCCAGATCTGGAGCCAGAGAATCGATCCGGGACCCCCGAGGGTCGACTGCTAGCACCATAGATGAGGAGTTTGGGGGCTGTTCCCGGGAGCTGTTGGTACCAGTGCACATAATCGCCACGCCCGACGTTGGAGCTGCTTCCAGTGCAGGAGATGGTGACACTCTGTCCCGGGGCCCCAGACACTGAGGACGGCTGGGTCAGCACAGACTGGGCCCAGGAGCCTGGAAGAGGGAGAGACACGAGATGTGATGCTGGGGCTAGAGACAAGAGGAGGGAGCCGGGCCCCGTGTGGCCTCCCAGGGTACCCTGCCTGTCCCCATATCCAGTCACCTGTGCAGTGAGCAAGGAGGGTGAGGAGGAGAGGGGACCAGGCCATGGTGGAGACGATCACCGAGTCCTGTCCTCTGTGTCCCCACAGCTGAGGCAGAGCTTCCCCCAAGTCTGTCCCTCCCCTCTTCAAGCTCTGACAGAGGGAGGGTCCACTCATGCAAATGAGACACCCAGGTTTCTGATCCCTCACTGGGCTCAGAGTAAAATCCCTGTGCCTAAGGGTGTCAAGAGGTGAACGGGGTGGGGCTGTGTGGGACCTGGGGGTTCTTGCGGTCACAGCTGTGAGCCCTGAGCAGAGGGCACCAGGCAGTGCCAGGTGTCTGGTCTCAGCTCTAATCTCCCCCAGACCTACAGAAGTAGGACCAAGCGCCCCCTGGAGTCCAGGCGCAGACACACCATTGTGTGACAACATGACCAGAGCCCTTCTGAGACAGCTCCTACTTCCCACCTGCTCTTCCTTAGGGCCAGGACATGTATTTCCTCAGGGTGTCTCTGTGCTCCAGTCAGACTGCTCAGGGTCACTCAGTCCACGGTGCCCTTGGCTGTTCAGTGGTCAGGGCTGAGGTGGTGTCTGTTGTACAAATTCCTCTTGTCCCAGGATGAAGTTCAGAACCGCGTCCATCCCGTGGAGGCGTGCCCCCTTCTGTGCAGGACACTTGCTTCTTTCATATTATGTGACTCCTTGCTTGTCAGGGTGCATGTGTCCTGGCATCTGGTGACTGTCTTCATGCCGTTCTCTCATCGTGATGAATATTCAGTAGCACAGTGGCTCTGAACGTGGATTTATTGGGATATGACAGTGTCTGTGGTGTAAGTGTTTCCTGTCTAGGCATCATGACATCTAAACCCGCAAGGCCAAGACTAGGGGGAATGGAGTCATCAATCCCCCAAACAGTTCACTGGGTGCGATGGAGATTCCTCCACTCGCCCCCGTAACACCAGTGCCCGTGCAGCTGTGCAGTTGAGGACACATCGTACATCCTCGTTGTGACTCAGGGCACGTGCCGCAGTCTCAGGGATGGCTCCAGGTGTCACCTTGTGTCAGTATCTTCGGGGCCCTTTCCACCAACCTGATCTTTATACCCTCCTGTCTCTCAGTGGATACGGGCTCGTCTGAGACTCACGTGTCTGGTAGAGGCCGCTCTCTGCAGGGTCACCCTTTACTTGCTGACAGTTTGAGACTGTCCACTAAGTCTTGCTGTCAACAGGGTCAATACGCCCTTTTTGAAAAGTCCTGAGTGGCATCTCCCCGTGTCCCTGACTTGGGTGTGTGACGAATGATCACTAGAATTTATCAGCCGGGTATCGAATACGAGGGTCGATCGCTGTGTATAATCTGCTCATCAGGGCCTCTGTGGACTTATTAACTTCACATGACCCACTGGACCCCTGCTCTCCTCTGAGCAGCTGCAGGGGACACCGGGTCTCAGCTCACGGACACCCGCGTGGACACGCATGGAGATTTCAAAACTTTTTCTCGGCTCAGTTATAAGGAAATGGAGGTATATTTCCTCTGTCTCCAATGTTTAAAATATGCTGCAATCTTCATCCTGCACTTGTTTTCTCAACAATATACTTAGACTTTTTAACTTTTTCAATTTTTGATATTCCTTTAAAGTGCTTATAGAGGTTTGTTGTTGTTACTGTTTTAAGAAACAAAAAAGACAGAAGCTGTGTGAAATACGCAGATTAGAGAGCCGTGACTCTTGTCTCTCTGACGCGTCCTCCCTGCAGACTCGTGTCCTCTGTCGAGCCCCTCCCAGCCCCTGCCTGCCCGTCACCCCTGCAGGGAACACTGGGGAGTCACGAGGAGTCTCTGTAGGGAACACGCTCTGAGGACAGAGGGACCAGTGCTGTTCTGCTTCTGTGACTCTGAGCTTTTCCTCAGGGACACACACAGGGGGGCTCCCTCTGGTCCATGGGGTTGAGACGCAGGAGGTGAATAGTCTGACACGCACACAAATGTTCCTGGACTGTTAGGTGTGGTAAATGATCCTGGTCCTTTTGGATTCTTTTCTCCCATTTTACTTTCATTTAGCTTTTTCTCTATGGTCAGCAAGAGAGATAATTTTTTCTATTTATTCTATGTTACTGTAAGTTTCACTTAAACATAGTTTGCTTCTACGTTTACCTTTACACATAAAATCAAGCTGTCTCATATCAATATATTACTAAATTTGTCTTGGTTACTAAATGCCGGCTAAACTGAATTAAGACTTGATTATGTGTGTGTGGGAGTGTGACTTTTCCTTTGCCAATCTGGTCCGTTTCCTGTGTGATTACTGATTATATGAGCTCTCGTTTTTAAGATCCCATTGTTTTCATAAAGTGGTATGTGAAAAACAAATCTTTTTGGGTCTGACAACAATGCACTTGACCACCTCCTATGGGGCCATGGACAACAAGCTACTAAGGCCACCCCAGCCTCTGAGAACACAAGATGTTAGGGGCCAGAGGAAACTCGACCCCACAACTCTGCAGGATGATGGCACAGCCCTGAGGGTTCGCGCTCTGATCTAAGTGGAGGCAGCCACGCCCCAGGACTGTCAATTCGGTTAAGTAGTGAAAATGGAGCAAACAGAGGATGCCACCAATGTATGCTGCTGTGCCCTTAGGAGGGGTGGCCACAGCCCCGCCCACACCAGGCCTGCCAAGCCACACCTGTGGAAGCCAGGTGCACAGAGCTGCTGGGCGGGGTGCAGAGAATGTGGTGTGGTGGGGCCCTGGGTGGGAAGTGCCAAGGTCCCCTGTATTCTGCAAGCGTCCCTTTGAAACCTCTCTGCCTCCTCCCAGCCCTCGCCTCTGGGCCTTGATGCCAGTGGCAGCTCTGATGACCTCTGAATCTCCTCCTCACAAGGAATTCTTCCATGGCCTTGGAGGCTAGCTCCTGGCTACCGGGCAAAGGGCCGACAGGCACTCAGCTCCTGGTCAGGTGGTCGCATTGGTCACATTCTTCATGTCCTAACTGCACACAATTGGGTCAGGCCCAGAATGGTAAGTATCTTTAAGGCTATTTCTTTTTCTTTCTGATTCTGTTTTTAAGACTTTCTCCGCTCCCATTTTACTATAAGCAGTCAGGAGGAGCCAAGCCCCGTCCACTCTTGCCTTAGAAATTACTTCAGCCGAATATCCAAGTCCATTGCTCCCAAGGTCGTCCTTCCACAAAACCCTAGAACAGGAGCAGCGTCAGCCACGATCCTGCAGCTTTACAACAAGGACGCCTTTTAGGTGATTCTGACAGCGTCACCCCTACTTCTCAGGACCCATTGCTGTCTTGCTCTGTTCCCACTGCTAGAACGAACGACCTTACCTGGGTGTCTGACAAACAACAGAAATTTATTTCTCACTGCTCTGGAGGCCGGAAGTCCAAACTATGGAGCACAGGGCCCAGCTCACCCCGAAACCTGCAGGAAAGGCCCCCTCGCCTCTGCATATTGAGGAAAAATGAACAATCCAGATGTCCACACTCTGCGTCTCCCCCTCACGGCCACTGCTGGACGCCTGAGCGGGGCTCACGCAGTGGCACGACCTGCAGCCCTCACCTCCTGTCCTGGCACCAGGGGCGTCAGCTCAGGTGTAAGTTTCCGGGAGCCACTTCTCCATCAGGCGTCTTCTCACAGCCTTCATGTTCCCGTGAGCCACAAAACGCATCCGTAGAGAACACGTGCTTGTAAAATTCCTCCCATTTTCTGGTTGTAGTTCAAATTCAAATCATAGTTTTTAGCAATGGCCTGAGGTTTTAAATCGGTTTCTGAGTGTTTTTGACTGTGATGGGAGAGTTTTGTCCTAGATTGTTAACAAGATTGAATTTTAAACATAAATTTTCAGGAATAAGTTCAGAACAATAGCAGTAGAGGTACGTCTCAAACTTTAATGTTCATAAAGACCTCCTGGCGAGATTGCTAAAACAGATTCCTGCAGAAGGGCACACATTTCTGACACAGGTGGCCTAGTTTGAGGAACTGCATTCCCAGCAACTCCCAGTAAGACTCCCATTTTACTGCTAAGTGAACTATCCATGTGGTCTGCAGGGACGAACAATGAATGAGAGTGTATCCGCTCATGCTCTTGGAATCAGAAAAGTCTCAGGGGGAGCTGTGGGGTCTATATCTCCCTGTGATTGACATATTTTTGATGCTGAGCCCCCTCCCCTTTATCATAGGCAGACAGGGAGAGAGGAAGCCCTGCATCGCAGAGTCACATTGGAGAGCCTGGAGGAGACACATGGCCATGAACCACTGGGCAGGAGAGCTGGGCTGTGCAGCCCCTCCCCATGGTGTGCAGGCCATTTCCAGCCTCTCTCTTCCCTTCTGCCTCTGAGGCTGAGCCATTCTGAGCACATGAAGAGGTTTTGGTTGCACTTCCCCGTGGGTTCGCATCACTGTGGAAATGCCACTACCCATATACAGATTACAGTAATAGTCAGCCTCGTCCTCAGGCTGGGCCCCTGTGATGGTGAGGGCGGCTTTGTTCCCAGAGATGGATCCAGAGAAGCGATCAGGGATCCCAGAGGGGCGGCTGTTTGTGTCGTAGATAAGCTGCGGGGAGCCTGGCCTGGGTCTGCTGGTACCAGCTGGGTAGTTACGGTGGAGACTGACCCAGAGCTAAGGCCACAGGTGAGTGTGACCGTCCCTCCAGGAGACACTGACAGCGATGGCTCCTGGGTCACCACAGTCTGAGAATTTGCCCCTAAAATCAACAGGAGACACAGGTATTATGAGAGAAAAGATCAGCTTCAGACCCTCCTTTTATGTGCCCCCAAGGATGCAGAGTCCCTTCCCCTGACCTGAGCCATAAGCGAGGAGCCCCAGCAGAAGCACCGTCCAGGCCATGGTGGGGACACTCACAGGACAGACTCCTCAGGCTCCTGGGCTGGAGTGTGGTGTCCTCGGGCCTTTTTATGCCCAGTCCCATTAGGAGGAGAAGGTGCTTCATGCAAATCAGGTTCTTCTGTCTTCCAGCCCCAGTGTCACCCTGATGTCCCTGGGGAAGATCTTGAATGAGTTGGATACTGGGACCTCAAACAACCAATGACTGAATGGTGACTGAGACACTGAGAAAGATTAGTTGAGGTTTTCACCAAATCAGCTTCCTCATCTCCCTGGTGACATCAGCCCTAAATTTTGTCTCTGGAAACGAAGGGCTCAAAGAGACGGGTGTGCTCACCTCCTGGCCCCATCGAGCTAGCTCATGCCAAAGCGAACCCCGTTCCTGGGAACATGTCATCCTCCTCAGTGAAATTCCTTCTCGTCTTCTTTTGACAGAGTTAGCAGTACTTCTCCCTCCAGCAGCGAGTCCACTGGGGAATCACAGAGTTTATGTCCCGGTGTGAAGGGACAGGGGTCTCCTCTGCAGTGGCAGTTTTAAGGTGACCAGATCTGAGTGTGTGACCAAGAGCTGCACTGTCAGGCTTAGAAAAAATGTCCTTTGCTCTAGGAAACCATTTACATATGGATGACCTTCAAAATAAATTTTGAGAGGAATGGCTCAGAGTGTCACCATAAAATGATGATTTTCTTGGCAACATCAGCTGTAAAAAATAGGAACACATATCTCATATGAGAAACGGAAACAGCACTGTGCATAAACGAGGTGGTGAGAACACCAGAGAACGTTCTAAAACTCCCTTTCGCTTCACCCCTGCTGGGGCAGAGAAGGAATGGAAGGGTGGAGAAGGGGTTTGGGACGAGAGGGGGACTGGCAGGAGGAGAAAATGTCTCTAGTCACAGTGACGATGAGACACACAATTGATGTCCCTCAAAGTGTGAAATAAAACTGTGATTTATGGTATTTTTTTTGGAATCAATAGTAAATTGTCTGTGTATTAAACTTGCGTTCTTGTCTTTTCATATGGGCTTCAGAGGTGCAGATCCTATCACAGAAAAATATTCATTGTAAATTACTTTTTCTGTTATACAAATACATAATCTGATTGCGTAGAGAATAACAGGTATATTCATATCTCTCAAATGTAATGATGAGGACTATTAACAAACAACTAATGAAATAACGAGAAAACTGAAAACAAACAATCTCACTTTCCGTTGATCACTCTAAAATCGGAAATCAACGAGAACTTGCAGAAGACAAAGAAATGACAACTGAAACGTGACACAGACAGGACTAACACACTTGTTGCACATCTCACCGTGAACACGTTTGGAGTCCTGGTAGCGGCAGGGCTCCCTGAGGTTTGCCACCGTGCACACTGTCTCAGGCGTTCTCCAGGCACCGTGGGTCCCATTAGTGTCCCCCTGGGGCAGATCTGGGTGGGGATTAGGAGCCAGTGTGGAATGGAGGGGTGGAGAGGCTGGATAAGGGAGACACACCCAGGCCTCTGGAGCCCCTCACATTCAGGAAGGAGACAGAGCAGCGCCCCCTGGGGGTCCTGAGTGACACTGCCTGACTCAGGGAGGAGCTTCCTCTGGGAGGTGCTTTTCTCTCTGAGGGGACAGGCTGATGCAGGCTGACCACCACCTAACTCTTCACAGCTGCTGTCCCCAAGAGTCTAGGCGCTTATACCCTAGACTCAGCCCAAATCCTCTCTGAGGGCTAAGGTGAATTTTTCTTCTGATATGATGGATTCTTCTTGCTCTTATGTTGAGTCCTTTGTGCAAAGATCAGCTATGAATATAATGTGATTAGACTATAATTTTTAATCCTGATACTGTTCATAATGGTAGGAACTCCACGTATTTTCTAAAATACGAAAAGAAGTTCAAGCTACATGCCCACTAATTTGATATGTATTTTAAATTATTCTTGAACCAAAGACTTAGGCAATGAGGATGGTAGAGCCAGCACCCTCTGACCCATGATTCTTTTTGGAAAATAGCATGTGGTAGAGAGAATAGATAACGACCACCTGTGCTCAGATGCCAGGAGCAAAAGGTTGTGCAAATGCCCTTGCTCCCCAGTATCCTTTCCCTGTTCCCTAAAGAAACTCCTGTCCCGTGAGTGAGGAGAGAGAGGAATCTGGGCCATGGGGGAGAAGCCCCAGAGCTCTGCTCGCTGAGGCCTAATTGTTGGCATTGAGACTGTCCCTCCCAGGTGTGTCCTATCCTGTGCCCAGGCAGCACAGTAGGTCAAGTTTCTCAAACAAATTTATTTCTGTTGTGTGATGTCCATCGACTTTTGCCTGTAAATCAGGCTGGACAATGACTTCATGAGAGGAGGGTGACACATGAGGCAAATGTGTGTGTCAGAGCCGAGTGCTCATGTGGCTCCTGGTGGCCCAGGTGCAGGAAAGTCACACTTCAGTGGGACACTGCCTGCTCAAGTGTGCCAGAGCCAGTGAGCATTCTCCCAGCCTGCCTGGCCCAGACCCTGAGCTCTCAGGACCGGTCCACCTGCGCCCCCTGCTGGTCTCCAAACAGTCCTCAGCCCATGTCACTCCACCTGGCTCTCCTGGAAGGGCTTCTGATTTCTGCAGGTGGATCTTCCTCATGTCACTTCCCAGGGCAGTAGAAGGAGAAGGACCACTGTGTGCAGTCTGGGGCGAAGACATTGAGTTCTCAGGTCCCTAACGACCTCCAGGCAGATAGTGGATGCATCTGTTACCAGATGTTTCAGGATTTCCTGTACTTGATTTGCTTCTGCCTTGGCCCCTGGTGAATTACGCACACATGACCTTGAACCAAGAGCCAGGCTTAAAGTTCCCAGGAACCCTTTCTCATACCTGGTAATAATTCTCCTTGGTGACCATTACAGGTGTAAATATTTGCTGGCGGTTATTTGTTGCTGTAGTCCTTGTTGTAAGGGGCACCTGACAGGTTCCCACTCACATTACAAGTGTCTTTGCAATGAGAGAAAATGTCCTCAGGGAAAATGCATCTGTTTCCTCGATTACTTCTGTAGGATCTCAGGTGTCCTTGAAAATTTCCCTGACAGGACTTTTTATTTTGACTCTGATCTATTTAAGCTTCTTTTACTCTAGGTTTGTAATTGTTCTCATCTGCGGTTGATAGAAAAGCACATCACGATGAATGGAGCTCTCATCCTTTACGGAGGTTCTTCCTCCAGTTCTGGCCTAAGAAACCCTCTGGGCACGTTCCCAGTCTGCCTCAGGCCTGATGACGTCCTTTTGTTAAGGACTCAGTGGATTTAATAACGGATTTAATGGATTTATAAGAATTAGGTCTCAAATACTGATAGCTCTAAATATCATCCCAGACCAAGAACCAGAGAGGTTGGACAAGTGTGGAAAGTCCTGGGGTTGAAGGGGGAAAAGTGAGCCAGTGAGGGCCTGACAGCCACTCCCTTAATGGGGGGTTTCTCCCAAGGCCTGGGGGTCAGGATCCCCTCAGAGGGTGATTGAGAGAGAGAGAGACAGAGACAGAGAGACAGAGAGACAGAGAGAGACACAGAGAGACACAGAGAGAGACACAGAGAGAGACAGAGAGAGAGACAGAGAGAGACAGAGGGAGAAGAGACAGACAGACAGACTCTGCCTTTCTGATATTTCATGGCACAGAGAATGAGCAGCAAGTCCTGGCTAGGAGCAGGGAGGGACATGGGGTGGTGCTTGGCACAGTGAGAGGCTCATACGGGGAACCAGGACATAATGCTTTGCTTCAGAGTGTGGTACAAACATGATCCCTTGAAATGGGGATCACGTGACCAAGCTTTTGACCTCTCAAGGCCTAAACGCTGACCTTCCGTAGTGAGAAGGGGAAGAAAAGGGTCTCAAGGGATCCTGTCCCCGTTTTAGTCCTAACGTGGAGAAATTTCTGAATGACTTTGGAGAAACATGTCCAATAACAATTAGAATCCAATTATTTTATGTTCCAGGAGGAAGGTAACTGCTGGATCAGAAGCAAAGTCTGGAGTGAAGCACGTTTCCTCCAGAGGGAGCATGTTCAGGGATTTCGGTGGCCACTGAACGGGAAAGGAAAGAAACCCGCTCATTGTCAGGACTACTGGTCTAAGGAGAGCGGTGCTGCATGAGACCTGACAACACAAGTCACCACGGGCAGGACTTGGTCACAGACACCAGCAGGCGTGACTGCAACAGGCCTGGAGAGCACAGAGGTTTTTGTCTCACTTCCTTCTGGGACTGAAACACGGTGTCACTCTTAGAGTTGCCGTCCCATATGTCACAGTAATAGTCGGCCTCGTCCTCAGGCTGGAGCCCGGAGATGAGCAGAAGCCCTGCGTTGGCCGAGGCGTCTTTGGATCCAGAGAAGCGGCTGGGGACCCCGGAGCCCTGGTACTTATCGGAGTCTGACTTATAGGCCAGGAGATACCGGGGAGGGCTCCCTGGCTTCTGCTGGTGCCAGTTAATGTAATAGCTGCCAACACTGAAGCCACTGCTCAGGGTGCAGGTGAGTCTGGCTGATGCTCCCAGAGATGCAGAGAGGGAGGGCGGCTGAGTCATCACAGGCTGCGAGAGGGAACCTGCAAACACAGACATGACAGAGTGAACAGAAGGGTCAGGGTGCAGCTGTCCTGGGTCTCTGGGTCCTGTCCCTACCTGTGCAGAGAGAGAGGAGCACGAGGAGGACTGGGGTCCAGGCCATGGTGCACTCGGCCACTTCTTAGCCCACAGATCTGGTTCTGGGCTGCCCAGGCCTCTCTTATCCCCTCCCAGATGGCCTCACAAAGGAGAAGCTGCTCATGCAAATGTGTCCCCACACCCTGCCCTCCCCCAGGTGCCCTGACATGGGAATAGCAAGTGCACTGAGGTGGGACACAGGGAATTGTCCTACTGACCTCAGGAAGGGGGAGAGTGTGGGACAGTCTGGAGAGCCAGGTGGATCGACTTTGACTCAAGGAGAGGTAAGGATGCCTCTGACACAGGTGAGGTCAGGTGGGGAAAGTGTGATGGCTGTGTGATGGATTGTGCTACATTTCTTCCATTGAAGTCATGGATGAAAGTATAGAGATTTGTGAGAAAATGCAGAGACAATCAGGGAATTGTTTGCCTCCTCTGTAGAAGAATGCAGGAGTTAAAAGCAACCACTTGCCTGGGGACTTAATTGTATTATTCATTCATTCTTTCGTTCATTCATCGATACATATTCCTTGCTTAGAGGTAAGTAAGCGATGACTCACGTAGATAACGAAGCAATGACGACACTGGGAATACGAGGGAGGGGCCAGACAGGCCCTGGATCTTCCCACGGGCGCTCTCTCCCTGGCGGGAGGCCCCGCATCTCTCAGGCTGAGGGCAGAGACAGGAGCATGGGCACAGCTGACTCTCTCCGAGGTTCAGGCCCCATCCTGGCCCAGTACCAAGTGGCCTGGGTGACGAGGGACATGTCTTCAGTGGTAACTGTCAACCGAGCACCCAGTGTTGGGCATGGTGTTTGGCAGGGGAACCCAGGCTGGGCTAGACGACCTCATCCCGGCCTCATGGAGCTGACCCTGAAGAAGCAGCATAAAGACAGGAGGCGAACAGAGCCTCACCTGTAACACCCGATGCTGGGTCACCAGAGAGGCCAGTCGCCCTTTATCCTGGTTCTGGGAGGGGATAAAGGTTGGTGGGATCATGGGGGAGCAGGAATCAGAGACAACATGAGAGTAGAGGGGACACAGGCCTGACGTAAAGGTCCCCAGGGTTTAGGTGAAGTCCACAAACTGCTATAATCAGAGGAAGACAGAGATGAATCACATGACCCCGGAGGAGCGGACGACCAGCAACAATAGGATTTGAATTCAGAACAACCAGAGTGTCCAGGCAAGTGACTCTGGGTCTAAGAAGATGCGCTTTGGTTTGTGAGGTCGCTGAGCTCGCTGACTGGTTGTGTGATCCACTGAAGCTTCTGGAAAGGGAGACGGGAAGGAGTGTGGTCAGAGCGTGAGAGGTGAAGGGACGTGAGAAGGTGACAGAGGGACAGCAGAGTCCCCTTTGGGAAAGGTCGGAGGGGAGAGTGAGATGGAGAAAGCCAACAACTACATGTCCTTCTTTGAGTGTGTCCAGAAGTGAAATTGCTCAGTTTATAGGTTTGGTAACAAGAGAAGGTATATCCAAAATTTATAATTTTATTACCTCTTAAGACATTAATCATTTTATCTCTAAGAAATACAATTTGCCTCATTGGCCATTTCCTCGTGGAATAAAATTACCTTTTTTTTAAAAAAAATTCTCTTTAATCTTTACCATCTCAGTGTTCTCTTCAATAAATATGAGTTGAACAAAACATAGGACACATTTCACGCTTTATTTGTATGAGAGTCATGTGTGTAACGTTTCAGAATTATTCTTCGACACTCTAGAGATGAGCAGGTGATCTAAGTGGATACTTTAACCTAATTTACTTATACTATTTTGATCAAGGACTGTCCTTAAGTGCAGGGATTAATTTTCTTGGGTCCTGGAGTGATTCCTGAGATGACTAAAATTTTTCTGTGCAGACCTTGTATTTCTCTAGAAATTTACCCCCGCCACACACACACACACACACACACACACACACACACACACACTTTTGTGTCAATGAGCTGAAGATGGTTGTTTGGGGTTGAAATTGATGGGTGACAGGAGATGAAACTGGAAAGGATAGGGTGCAATCTGGAAGATAAATGACCCTTGGCCTGAGGACATAGCATGATATTATGGACACACACAATATTACAGGACGGTGACAAGGACATTCCAAGGTGGAGGAAACCAGGAGAATGTTATCGCTACTCTTGTATTGTAATTGACCTCGTGTCCTGCAGAGGCAGAGGCACAGAAGAACCAGAAGCAGGCTGACTCTCATCTTGCTCCTGTGACCATGACCCTGCGAGGTGGAGACTCTCAGACACGACCCAGAGGTGACTGCGGAGGCAGGTTCTTCATTTTGGGGGAAAAGTCACCCCCAGATGGAGGGTGTGGACATTGCGTAGTTTCGAGTACTGGCCCCTGAGTCTGATCCTCATTTGACAGAGTGACCGGTGGAGAAGATCTCAGGGGTGGTGTGAAGTGGCCACTAGTGAGGGTTCGTGAACCTTCTGTACCTGCCTTGTACCTCTGGGAAGTGAGGCCACCTTTCTGCCTCTCCTGGGACTACCTGAGTTTCAGATCATACCCCGTGGATGCGGCTGAGCGTGTCTTGGCCTGGAATTGATCTATTGTGGGAATATCAGAATGGTCAGCGAGTGAACTGCAGCTCTAGGAGACAGGGACAGCCTGGCCTGTGTCCCTGCCCAGATCCCAGTGTCCACAGTGTCCCAACCTGAACTAACGATGGGGGTGAGGAGAGTGTGATGTGTGTGGTGGGGATGTATTTGCTGAAAGTCCCGTCATGATTTAAATTCTCTTTGGACCCCCAATCTCCCAGCCCTGTGGTTAGTCTGTGACTGATCCCAGTTCCAACCAGACAGGCGCTGTGTAACCTAAACAATCAGACAATCTCCTCCCTGGTCACATGATGGTGCCAAGGAGGTGTGTGAGTGATCGGTCCAGCCATGCCGAAGACCACGTTCCTGACCAGTGTGTCAGGGGACGAGCCTTTATCTTTCGAGGGGTTTGTTGCGTGTATGAGATGCCTGGGACCACAGAGGCATTTTGTACCCAGGTGGGGAAACAGCCTGAGGACACAATATTTTGACTCATATATCCTGTCCCAGGCAGTGTCAGCTCCCTGGGCACAAGGCCCCTCCTGTCTCGTCCACACCGTATCCCGAGCTCCTAGACCCAAGTCAGGCACATAGCAGGTGTTCAGTACATGGTGTGGATGTGCAACATATGCATAGACGCTCCTGAGTCAGACACAGCTGGATCTGCGTCCCTGGCCTTGTCCTGACCCCGTGATGTAGACTGCACTGTGTTCCCTCCAAATCCCATGTGGATAACCTCACCCCACAGGTGACAGTCTCTGGAGACCAGGATGAGGAGGTAAGTAAGGTAAAGGAGCTCATGCGGGTGATGCCCTAATCAGGAGGCTGGTGTCTTTATGAGAAGAGGAGGAGAAACCAGGGGTGAGCGCACACAGAGAAAGCCATGTGAGGACTCGGGGAGAATGCAGCCGTCTGCCGGCCAAGGAGCAAGGCCTCGGTAGAGACCTACCTGCCCACAGGTCTTGGACTGCCCGCCTCAGACCTGTGGGAACACACATTTCTGTTGGTTAACACATCCCATCAGAGTGTTGTGTTTTGATAGCCTTGGGTCCTACACACCTCTCATGGACTTTGTCCCCAGGTCCACCTGCCCCACATCCAGGAACTTCAGGTCAATTAAGAAAATCACACATTTGGCCAGACTGGGTAGACAGGTTTTCTGGCATGGGTCGAAGACCTCAGATTTTCCAAAAGAAAAAGGAACGTGCTTTCTTGTAAGAAGAGAGGGTTGCATAGGAAAGCCCCGTTGCAGTGAGTCAGCAGGTTTTGTCTCACTTCCCCACGGGCCTGGAGCACTGTGCGAGCACTGAGACTGCTGTCACTAGTCTGCAGTAATAATCGGCCTCATCCTCAGCCTGGAGCCCACTGATGGTCAGGGGACCGAGTTGCCAGACTTGGAGCCAGAGAATCGGTCGGGGACCCCCGAGGCTCGACTGCTATCACCATAGATGAGGAGTTTGGGGGCCGATCCCGGGAGCTGCTGGAACCACTGTACCAGGTTACTCCCGATGTTGGAGCTGCTTCCAGTGCAGGAGATGGTGACGCTCTGTCCCGGGGCCCCAGACACTGAGGACGGCTGGGTCAGCACAGACTGGGCCCAGGAGCCTGGAAGAGGGAGAGACACAGAGATGGTGATGCTGGGGCTAGAGACAAGAGGAGGGAGCAGGGCCCATGTGGACTCCCATGGCCCCCTGCCCTGTCCCCGTATCCAGTCACCTGTGCAGTGAGCAAGGAGGGTGAGAGGAGAGGGGACCAGGCCATGGTGGAGATGATCACCGAGTCCTGTCCTCTGTGTCCCCACAGCTGAAGCAGAGCTTCCCCCAAGTCTCTCCCTCCCCTCTTCAAGCTCAGACAGAGGGAGGGTCCACTCATGCAAATGAGACCCCCAGCTTTCTGATCCTCACTGGGACTCAGGCCCCTCTACCTGAGAGAATTAGGGATGGGCAAGGGCGGGACTGGATGGGCCCGAAGGGTGAGAATTTCACAGCTGTGAGGCCTAAGCAGAGGGCACCAGGCAGTGCCAGGTGGCTGGTTGCAGCTCTGATCACCCCTACACCTACAGTAATAGTACAGAGCGCCCCCTGGTGTCCAGGCAAGACACTCCTTTGTGACAGGGTACCAGAGTCCTTCAGAGACAGCTGCTGCCTCTCAACTGCTCTGTCCTTAGGCCAGCACGTGTTTCCTCTTGTGGCCTCCCCATCACCTCAGGGTGACTCTGCGCTCCACTCAGACTCCTCAGGGTCACTCTGTCCACGGCTCCTTTGGCTGTTCAGTGGTCAGGACTGAGGTGGTGTCTGCTGTACAAATACCTGACTGTCCCAGGACGAAGTTCAGAACAGCGTCCATCCCGTGGAGGTGTGTCCCCTTCTGTGCAGGGCACTTGGTTCTTCCTTATTGTGTGATTCCTTGCTCGTTAGGGTCCATGTCCTGACATCTGGTGACTGTCTTCATGCTAGTCTCTCATCGTGATGATCTAGTACCACAGAGAGCTGAGCGTAGGTTTATTGAAATGTGACTGTGTCTATGGAATGAGAGCTGCCGTCTAGGCATCATGACCCACAAGGCCAAACTTAGGGGGAATGGAGTCATCAATCCCGCAAACAGTTCACTGTGTGCGGTGGAAAGAGAGATTCCTCCACTCACCCCCGTAACACCAGTGCCCGTGCAGCTGTGCGATTCAGGACAGATCGTTCATCCTCGTTGTGACTCAGGGCACATGCCGCAGTCTCAGGGGTGGCTGTCCCTTCCTACCAGGTGTCACCTTGTCCGTATCTCTGGGCCCTTTCCACCAACCTGATCTTTTACCCTCCTGTCTCAGTGGATACGGGCTGTCTGGGACACACGTGTCTGGTTGAGGCCGCTCTCTGCAGCTGAGGGTCACCCTTTTGTTGCTGACAACTTGACACTGTCCACTGAGACTTCCTCTCAGTAGGGTCAATACTTCTTTTTCGAAGGGTTCTGGGTGGCACCATCCCATGTCCCTCACTTGGATGTGGAGGCACGATCACTACATTTACCACCCGGGTGTGGAATACGAGGGTCGATCGCTGTGCATAATCTCCCCATCAGGACCTGTGGACTCATGAACTTCACATGACCCACTGGACCCCTGCTCTCCTCTGAGAAGCTGCAGGGACACGGGTCTCAGCTCATGGACACCCCCGTGGACACGTATGGAGATTTCAACATTTCTTCTTGGCTCAGTTATGATGCATTGAGGATGTGGTGTATCTGTCTCCAACATTTAATATATTCTGAAATCCTCATTATGCAGTTTTTTCTCAACAATACATTAGACATTTTTTTCTTCAATTTTCAATGTTCCTTTGAAGCACTTTTAGAGGTTTGTTGTTGTTTTGAGAAACAAATAAAGACACAAGCTGCGTGAAATAGGCTGGATTAGAGAGCCGTGACTCTTGTCTCTCTGACACGTCCTCCCTGCAGACTCGTGTCCTCTGTCGAGCCCCCTCCCAGCCCCCTGCCTGCCCGTCACCCCTGCAGGGAACACTGGGGAGTCACGAGGAGTCTCTGTAGGGAACACGCTCTGAGGACAGGGGACCAGTGCTGTTCTGCTTCTGTGACTCTGAGCTTTTCCTCAGGGACACACACAGGGGGGCTCCCTCTGGTCCATGGGGTTGAGACGCAGGAAGAGAACGCCCCCTTCTGCAGGGTGAACAGTCTGACGCACACAAATGTTCCTGGACTGTTAGGTGTGGTAAATGATCCTGGACCTTTTGGATTTTTTTTTCCAATTTTACTTTCCTTTAAGTTTTTTTCCATAGTCAGCAAAAGAGAGACGTGATTTTTTTCTATTTCTTCTATGTTACTATAAGTTTCATGTAAATATAATTTGCCTCTACGTTTATCTTTACACATAAAATCAAGCTGTCTCATATCAATATGTTACTAAATTTTGTCTTGGTTACTAAATACCGGCCAAACTGAATTTAGACTTGATATGTGTGTGTGGGAGTGTGACTTTTCCTTTGCCAATCTTGTCCATTTCCTGTGTGATTACTGATTATATGAGCTCTTGTTTTAAGATCCCATTGTTTTCATGAAGTGGTCTGTAAAAAACAAATCTTTTGGGGTCTGACAGCAATGCACTTGACCACCTCCTCCGGGGCCATGGACAACAAGCCCCTGAGGTCACCCCACACTCTGAGGACACAAGATGTTAGGGGCCAGAGGAAACTCGCCCCACAGACCCGCAGGTTGACACCACACGTGAGGGTTCAAGCTCTGAGCTCAGTGGAGGCAGCCGCGCCCCAGGACTGTCAATTCCATCGAGTGGTGAAAATGCAGCAAACAGAGGATGCCACCAAAGCCTGCTGCCTGGGCCCTCAGGAGGGGTGGCCACAGGTCCCGCCCACATCAGGCCTGCCAGAGCCACACCTGTGGAAGCCAGGTGCACAGAGCTGCTGGGCGGGGCACAGAGAATGTGATGTGAGGTGGCCCTGGGCGGGAAGCACCAAGGTCCCCTGTGTTTTGCAAGCGTCCCTTTGAAACCTCTCTGCCTCCTCCCAGCCCTCGCCTCTGGGCCTTGATGCCAGTGGCAGCTCTGCTGATCTCTGAATCTCCTCCCAGGGAATTCTTCGTCGGCTTGGGGCTAGCTCCTGGCTACGGGCAGAGGGCCAATGGGCACTCGCCTCCTGGTTAGGTGGTCACGTTGGTCACACTTTCGTGTCCTAACGCACACAATTGGACCAGTCCCAGAATGTTATGTATCTATAAAGGCTATTTCCTTTTTCTTCACGATTCTTTTTCAGACTTTCTCCACTCCCATTTTACTATAAGCAGTCAGGAGGAGCCAAGCCCCTTCCACTCTTGCCTTAGAAATCACTTTAGCTGAATATCCAAGTCCATTGCTCCCAAGGTCGTCCTTCCACAAAACCCTAGAACAGGAGCAGCGTCAGCCACGATCTTGCAGTTTACAACAAGGACGCCTTTTAGGTGATTCTGACAGCGTCACCCCTACTTCTCAGGACCCATGCTGTCTTGCTCTGTTCCCACTGCTATAACGAACGACCTTACACTGGGTGTCTGATAAACAACAGAAATTAATTTCTCACTGCTCTGGAGGCTGGGAGCACAAACTATGGAGCACAGGGCGCAGCTCACCCCGAAACCTGCAGGAAAGCCCCCCTCGCCTCTTCCCGGCTGCGGGTCGATGGCCGGCAACCTCCGGCGTCCCTTGGCTTTCAGCCGTGTGAGCTCGGTGTCAGCCTCCGTCCTCACACGGTGCTCTCCCTGCATCGCCCCGTCTCCGCACGGGCCTCTTCTTAAAAGGACACTGGTCCTGTGGCATTAGGAGGCCGCCTTACCCAAGTACGGCCTCATCTTCACTTAGTACATCTGCAGTGACCCGTTGGCAAATAAAGTCATTGTTCTGCAGTTAGGACTTCAACAAATTCTCTGTGACGACACCATTTAACTCATTAGGAAAGAGAATCCTTTCAGCCAGAGTTATAATTTTTAATACTGTTAAATTGTTAAGAATATACTGAATCACATTAAAATGAATCCCAACAAACTCCTAGAATGTACAAAAGATGGTTTCTTTCCTTTGCTTTCAGCTGACAACAAAATTATTGAAGATGATTCTTTTGGAGGAAACACATTTGGTCTCAGACCTTAGATCTGACTCAGACCTTACTATTATTTTGGAACAGAAAGTATTTGAATTGTACTTTTATCAGTTTCTCCCAATTCATTCATAAATTTCCTTCACATGAGAACTCCTCACAGAGAATGGAAAGTAATTCGCACTCTTTCCTTCATCTTTCTCTCTAAGGGTGGTCCACGTTAGGCCTCCTTGAGGGCCCAGTGGTCTGGTCATCTGATCCCCATATCAAGTGATGATGTTTATCCCCAGGATCATTGTCACCAAGGGTTATGTCCTGGTTGGTCATTGGGGTCTCTCATCGTGTCATGCTCCACTGTAGTACATGAGCAGACGTACTGAGCCTCAGCCTCAGGCTGGGCCCTAGAGGGTCAGGGCAGTTTTACCCACAAGGATGGAGCCGAGAACCGCGCAGGGTCCAGGACAGTGTATTGCTTGTATCATAAATCAGTATCCGGGGGCTTGGCCAGTCTTCTGATGGAACCGATGTTGACGATGACCACCGGCAACGGCTCCTGTGCTGGAGCCAAAGGTGAGAGTGACCATCGTGCCAGGGGACATGGTCTGTAATTCTCCTGAGTCACCACAGCCTGAGAACAGAGGAGCCCAGGCCATGGTGGGGGCTTTCCAACGTCCCTGGCCTCAGGCTGGTGCTGGTCTCTGGGATGTCCCTTCCTCTCCTCCTCAGCCCCCTGGGTGGAGGCTGTGTTTGGTGGGGCAACATGCACATAGGCGTGCACAGCACCATCCAGTTCTGTGTCTGAGCCCAGCGTGTAGCTTCACTCCCAGGAGGAGGCTCAGGTGCTTGTGAACCGAGTCTGTCCCTTGAGAGGAAGCACCTGCTGTCATCTCTAACTCAGACCATGACCATGGGCACAGGGCTCATTCGATTACAGTCCTCTGAATGGGTTTCAGACCTCACAGCTCAGGACAGACCCACAGCGCCCCCTGGCGACATCCTCACAGGATGTTAATGGTAGGGATGAGCATCGCAAATGATTAGCAAGACAGGATTTTCTTGGAGTCTCTGTTTTCTGATTCTTCATTTCTTTATTTTGTTTTTTCGTTGGTTCTTTTTTTTCTGTCTATATATCTATTGACTGTCTAACTCTCCATCTGTCTATCATCATCATAATCTAGCTATTTATCTACCTATCCATCTATTCCTTTCGTTGTTGTTTCACGGTCCCATGTCCCTGTCCCGTCCCACCTTGACTGTAGGGAGGCAGTAAGGTCCCAAGGACACGACCGCCTGTCGTCCCTCCACTTCTGAGGATGTGAAGTCTACCTTCTGTTCAGGTTCTAGAGTCAACTATGCTTTTTGTCGTATGATGTCCGGATCCTGTATTCATAAGACAGAGGATCTGGGAAGAATGGGACACTTGGTATTATCCAAACTGGAATCTCCTGGTACCAGTTTTAAATGGTTTCCTCCAATAATTGTACTGACAAGAGATGACACTCTCATTCCAGGGAGATTATTTATAGGATCATCGAGCTGGTAAATGGCAAGTAGGTTTACTACTTGAAAAATATGTTTTCTTTGGAGAAGGTGACATCAAAAATATCGCGTGGCCCTGGGCTGAGTGGGAAAAGCTTTCTCAGCGGCTCTGGCACCGCGTCCAGCACAGCAGTTCTGGTTCAGGCCTTATCCTCAGGGGAGGAACAGAGAATGTTTTCATCTGTGCGTGTTATAAAAGTTTTAATTTTGTAATAATATCGCAATTGCAGAAAGCTTGAAAAGTTAATACAGAAACATCCACATAATGACATAATCTTGGAAAACCACAGTCATTTCTTAAAACAAAGAACATTGGAATAATAATATTTCCTCAGCTGCAGGCTTTATTCAGACTTGGTAATTTTTTCCCCAATATCCTTTTTCTCTTCCTTGAGCCAATCCGGGAATCCAATTGTGCAAAAAGCCATACAGATAACGTGCCTTATAGAATGCATTTTCCCTTTAAATTTATTTTGTATTGCCTCAACACAATATTTTTCTAACAAGTTTTTCTTATTGAAGAAAAAATAAACAGCTCACAATTTCACGCTCTCCCCTCACGGCCGGGGCCGGACGCCGTCGGGGGGCTCGCGTGGTGACGCGGCCTGCGGCCCTGCTCCTCCTGGCCTGAGTCAGGGGCGTCGGCGCAGGTACGAGCTCCTGGGAGCCACGTCTGCATGTGAGTCTTCTAGCAGCGCACACGGTCCCACGAGCCGCACAAGGCATCCTTAGAGCACACGTGCGGGTGGAAAGTCCTTCCAACTTCCGGTTAGTTGGAAACGAATCACTGTTTTCAGTGACGGCCTGAGATTTTAATTTCGTTTCTGAGTGTCCCTGATTTTTGAATGGGAGACATTTTGTCCTAGCTTGTTAAAACGATTGGATTTTAAACAGAAATTTTCAGGAATAAGTTCAGAATTATAGAGGTGAGGTACTTTTCAAACTTTAATGTGCATAAAAACCTCGTGGAGAGATTGTTTAAAAAGATTCCTGTAAAAGAACACACATTTCTCACAGAGTTGGCCTAGTTTGAGGAACTGCATTCCCAGCAACTGCAGTAAGACTCCCATTTAACGCTAAGTGAACTATCCAGGTGGTCTGCAAGGACAAACAATGAATGAGGGTGTCTGTTCATGCTCTTTGAATCAGAGGAGACTCAGAGGGAGCAGCGGGGTCTCTGAGTCTCACTGTGGTTGCCATATTTTGGAGCTGGCCCCTTCCCATTATTACGGGCAGACAGAGAGGGTGGAAGACCAGTCTCGTGGAGTCACACTGGGGAGAATGGAGGACACATGGCGATGAACCACTGGGCAGGAGAACAGGGCCTTGGAGCCCCTCTCCATGGCGTGCTGGCCATTTCCACCCTCTGTCTTCCCTTCTGCCTGTGAGGCTGAGCCATTCTGAGCACGTGAGGAGGTTTTGGTTGCACTTCCCCGTGGGTTCGCATCACTGTGAATGCCACTACCCATATACAGACTACAGTAATAGTCGGCCTCGTCCTCAGGCTGGGCCCCCGTGATGGTGAGGGCGGCTTTGTTCCCAGAGATGGATCCGGAGAAGCGACCAGGGATCCCAGAGGGGCGGCTGTTTGTGCTGTAGATAAGCGTGCGGGGAGCCTGGCCTGGGGTCTGCTGGTACCAGCCGGGGTAGTTACGTAGAGACTGACCCAGAGCTAAGGCCACAGGTGAGTGTGACCGTCCCTCCAGGAGACACTGACAGCGATGGCTCCTGGGTCACCACAGTCTGAGAATTTGCCCCTAAAAACAACAGGAGACACACAGGTGTTATGAGAGAAAAGATCAGCTTCAGACCCTCCTTTTATGTGCCCCAAGGATGCAGAGTCCCTTCCCCTGACCTGAGCCATAAGCGAGGAGCCCCAGCAGAAGCACCGTCCAGGCCATGGTGGGGACACTCACGGACGTGGCCTCCTCAGGCTCTTGGGCTGGAGTGTGGTGTCCTCGGTCCTTTTTATGTTTCCCAGGGCCATTAGGAGGAGAAGGTGCTTCATGCAAATCACTTCCTCTGTCTTAGCCCCCGTGTCACCCTGATGTTCCCTGGGGAAGATCTTGAATGAGTCGAGTGCTGGGACCTCACACCAACAAATGACTGAATGGTGACTGAGACACTGAGAAAGAATAGTAGAGGTTTTCACCAAATCAGCTTCCTCACGTCCCTGGTGACATCAGCCCTAAATTTTGTCTCTGGAAACGAAGGGCTCAACGATGAGACGGGTGTGCTCACCTCCTGGCCCCATCGAGCTAGCTCACGCCAAAGCGAACCCCGTTCCTGGGAACATGTCATTCTCCTCAGTGAAATTCCTTCTCGTCTTCTATGACAGAGACTGCAGTCAGTCCTCCCTCCAGCAGCGAGTCCACTGGGGAATCACAGAGTTTATGCCCCAGTGTGAAGGGACAGGGGTCTCCCCCTGGTGGCGGTTTTAAGGGACCAAAGCTGAGTGTGCTGTGACCAAGAGCTGCACTGTCGGGATTAGAAAAGCAAATGTCCTTTGCTCTAGGAAACCATCTGTTACATGGATGACCTTCAAAATAAATGGGTTTTGAGAGGAATGGCTCAGAGTGTCACCATAAAATGATGATTTTCTTGGCAACATCAGCTGTAACAAATAGGAACACATATCTCATTATGAGAAACGGAAACAGCACTGTGCATAAACGAGGTGGTGAGAACACCAGAGAACGTTCTAAAACTCCCTTTCGCTTCACCTCCTGCTGAGGAGCAGAAGGAATGGGAAGGGTGGAGAAGGGGTTTGGGACGAGAGGGGGACTGGCAGGAGGAGAAAATGTCTCTAGTCACTGGTGACGATGAGACACACAATTGATGTTCCTCAAAGTGTGAAATAAAACTGTGATGATGGTATTCATTTTGGAATCGCTAGTAAATTATCTGTGTATTAAAACTTTTGTTGTTATTTTTCTTTCTCTTCATATGGGTTCAAGAGCCGCAACTCATACCATAGAACAATATTCATTGTAAATGACTTTTTGAATTATACAAATATGTAATCTGATAGCGTAGAGAAATACAGGTATTTTCACATCTCTCAAATGTGGACATGAGGACTATTAAGACACAAGCAAAAGAAATAACAAGAAAACTGAATACAAACAGTATCACTTTCCATTGGTCCCTCTAAAATCTGAAATCAATGAGAACTTGCGGAAGACAAAGAAATGACAACTGAAACGTGACACAGACAGGACTAACACACTTGTTGCACATCTCACCGTGAACACGTTGGGAGTCCTGGTAGCGGCAGGGCTCCCTGAGGTTTGCCACCGTGCACACTGTCTCAGGCGTTCTCCAGGCACCGTGGGTCCCATTAGTGTCCCCCCTGGGGCAGATCTGGGTGGGGATTAGGAGCCAGTGTGGAATGGAGGGGTGGATGGCTGGATAAGGAGACACACCCAGGCCTCTGGAGCCCCTCACATGCAGGAAGGAGACAGAGCAGCGCCCCCTGGGGTCCTGAGTGACACTGCCTGACTCAGGGAGAGCTTCCTCTGGGAATGCTTTTCTCCTGAGGGGACAGGCTGATGCAGGCTGAACCACCTCTTCACACCTGCTGTCCCACAGAGTCTAGGCGCATACACCCTAGACTCAGCCCAAATCCTCCCTGAGGCTAAGGTGAATTTTTCTTCTGATACGATGGATTCTTCTTGCTCTTATGTTGAGTCCTTTGTGCAAAGATCAGCTATGAATATAATGTGATTAGACTATAATTTTTAATCCTGATACTGTTCATAATGGTACAGACTCCACGTATTTTCTAAAATGAGAAAAGAAGTTCAGGCTACATGCCCACTAATTTGATATGTATTTTAAATTATTCTTTAACCAAAGACTTAGGCTATGAGGATGGCAGAGTCAGCACCCTCTGACCCAGACCGGTTGGGAATGAGCAGGTGGTAGAGAGAATAGATAACGACCACCTGTGCCCAGATGCCAGGAGCAAAAGGCCGTGCAAATGCCCTTCCTCCCAGTATCCTTTCCCTGTCCCCTAAAGGAAACTCCTTCCAATAAGTGAGAGAGAGGAATCTGGCGCATGGGGAGAAGCCCAGAGCTCTCTGCTCGCTGAGGCCTAATTGTTGGCATTGAGACTCTCCCTCCCCAGGTGTGTCCTATCCTGTGCCCAGGCAGCACAGTAGGTCAAGTTTCTCAAACAATTTATTTCTGTTGTGTGATGTCCATCGACTTTTGCCTGTACATCAGGCCTGGACAATGACTTCATGAGAGAAGGATGACATGTGAGGCAAATGTGTGTGTCAGAGCCGAGGGCTCATGTGGCTCCCGGTGGCCCAGGTGCAGGAAAGTCACACTTCAGTGGGGACACTGCCTGCTCAAGTGTGCCAGAGCCAGTGAGCATTCTCCCAGCCTGCCTGGCCCAGACCCTGAGCTCTCAGGACCGGTCCACCTGCGCCCCCTGCTGGTCTCCAAACTCAGTCCCTCAGCCCATTTCATCCACCCTGGCTCTCCTGGAAGGGCTTCTGATTTCTGCAGGTGGATCTTCCTCATGTCGCTTCCCAAGGCGGTAGAAGGAGAAGGACCACCGTGTGCAGTCTGGGGCGAAGACATTGAATTCTCAGGTCCCTAACGACCTCGAGACAGATAAGTGGATGCATCTGTTACCAGATGTTTCAGGATTTCCTGATACTTGATTTTGCTTCTGCCTGACCCTGGTTCATTACGAGCACATGATGACCTTGAATGAAAAGCCAGGCTTAAAGTTCTCCAGGAACCCGCTAGTTCATTCCTGGTCATAATTCTCCTGGGTAACACTTACAGGGGGAAATATTTGGTGACAGTTGTTGTTATTGTTGTTGTTGTTGTTGTTATTGTTATTGTCGTTGCCATAAGGGGTGCCTGACAGGTTCCCACTCACATTACACGTGTTTTTGCAATGAGAGGAAAATGTTCTCAAGGAAAATGTGCCTTTTTCCTTCATAAGTATGTAGGTTCTCTAACTGACGTGAGGTACCAGAGCACAGGTTGGGATTGCCAGAGAGGTTGACAAGAAAAGGGGAATTGCAAAAGGAGAAAGCCCCCGAGTGTAGGAGCCTCGACATCTGAAGACGACCATGAGAAGGGAGCCCCGCTGTCCCCGTGTGAGGTGCGGCGGGAAGACTGTTAGGAAACGAGCCACACACCCGTTTCTCACGTCCGCACTTGATCACGTGAGCAAACGCTCGGTGCTCCCGCCAGCACTGCTGCGGGGGAGACTGACTGTGGGGCCCGGGGTGCTGACTCTCATCTCCCGGGCCTGGTGTAGTGGAGGGGACGGGGACCTCGCATGGTGCTGGTCAGTGGTGTTTGGCTCCATCCTCAGGTTGTAACCAGGAGCTTCTGCTGTAGGTGACATGACAACAAAAAGAGAACCGAAGTTCCCAGAGGACGTGGCTGTATCAACGCGTGCAGAGTTCTGATGAAGTGAACAGACCCTGATGCTGATGTGTCAGAATCACACCGTTCTAGCCACCAGTGTTGCTTCTCCCAAGGCTCTAGCTGTTCACTTTCTGTCCTGGGTTCCAGCCCCCTTAGGAAGATGGATCGCAGGGAGAGAGGCAAGGACCTGTGAGCACAGGACATTGTCCACACAGCAGAAGGGATCCAGCTGGAGAAAGATGCTGCATGAGCATGAATGTCAAGAGCCTTCCCCCGTGTGGCTAAGATCACGGAAAAAGGGGATGTGGTGTGGACAACCCACAACCCTGATCCTTGGACCCTGTATCTGAAGTCCAGAGGCTTCACATCTCTTTCTCTGCTCCAACCCACATCAGCCTCTTTGTCTTTCTGGCCCCTTCCTGGGTCCTGTCCTGGGGAACCACCTATGCTCAGTGTTGGAGGAGGGGGAGTCTGCGTCCTGGGTCCACACAGGCCCTGAGAGGGCCAAGACTCAGGAAGTGGAGGTCAGGGAATCTGAGATGCCCCAGCAGACCTGGGTACCCACTATATCTACGCCCGCAAGACCAGACATGGACGCTCCGTGTATGGCAGGGACATCCCCACGGGCTTTTTGGGACACAGTGTGGCAGCTATCGAAGGACACTGATTTTGTGAGAAGGGTCTCCATCTTGTCTTTCCAGGAATTATGGACACAAGTTCCATTTCTAACCCGTGGAAATATAATGGGAGTCAGAGCCCCCGAAATCACATTGTTCCCGCTTCCATACAGAGCCCTCATGGCCCTGATTCTTCTTGAACCCGGTGCAGGTCACAGGGTCCTTCACTGGGATGAGGTTTCTATCACAGACATGTCACCTCAGAGCACTTCATGGTGACAGCACACACGCAGCACGAGGGGCGCCAGCCCAGGCCAGCTGCGCCCACGTTCTGCCCGTCAGCCCTCAGGGCAGCATCTCCCCTCCGGCTCTGAGCCCCCTCAGTGACTGAAGCTGCTGCTCCTGCCACACTTTGATGTGGCTCCTGTGACGCCACATCTCCCTCCCTCACCTCCGTGTCCTCAGACGTCGGCAGGTCACACGGACACGGAGCAGAATTCTCGTAGGTTGAAATTCCTATCACAGGTTCTTAGAGATTCCAATTTTTTTTTCTAAAATCCACGACCACTGAAAATATCTTATTCCCAACGTCACTGCAGTGATCGTATTGATCAATTTGGTAACAACTCTATTGTTACCCACATAAAATTTCAGCTCATAAGCTGGAATTATCTGTGCATTTATTTATTTATTTAATTTCTCTTAGATGCTTTATGGTTTCCAGTGCATAAAAACTTTGAATTCTGTGAGATTTGTCCTAGAGTATGACCTACGTGGGGCGCTGCCGTCAGCGCGGAGCTGATGGTGAAGGAAGGTCCAGGGGCGAGACGCCCGGTGGGAAGGACGCACGAGGGGCCCACACGGGGGTGAAGCGGCTGGCGGCAGCTCCGCCGCGGGGAGCGCACGCCTGCTGCGCCCCGTCCGCCCCCCAGGGGGCCGCGGCTCCACACACGGCAGGGTGCGATGGTGGCATTCCGCCAGGCGTGCCGATACGATGCGCTGAACTACGTTCACATGTTCTCGGCGCAGTCGCCCTACTACACTAATGTGACATTCTACATCTGGGGTCCTATCGCTAGCCGCGAGCCTGGATCTCAGCCAGACCTGGGACCCGCAGCCATCGTAAATGCATTTTTTAAAACTCTTGTTTAGAGGATTCATTGCGTCCTGACCCCAGGTGGAAGCACTCAGACCTGGAGCAGCGCCAGGTCACCCCCTCTGCACCCTCAGGAGGGCCGGGCCTGAACCAAGTCCCTCAGGCTCCTCCGTGTCCCCACTGAGGGCCGTGGACCTCTGACACGGGGTTCCTGCCAGTGGACACGGTGACAGGGGCAGGATATACTAGCAACAGAGAAATGTGAATTTACGCTGAAGAGAAGCGTGTGATATTGTCACATCGAGTCAACTGAAAATTGAATGTTGACAAAAAACAATGACAAAGAAGTCACCTGCTGTCTGGACTTGGTCAGAGCCCTCCCATGAGTGATGGCACCAGGCCAGGAAAGTGAGGGGGAGGTTTGTGTCTCACTTCCCCATGGGTCTGCAGCACTGTGTAAGTTTAGAGTTGTCATCCCATACGTTACAGTAATAGTCAGCCTCGTCCTCAGGCTGGAGCCCGGAGATGAGCAGAAGCCCTGCGTTGGCCGAGGCGTCTTTGGATCCAGAGAAGCGGCTGGGGACCCCGGAGCCCTGGTGCTTATCGGAGTCTGACTTATAGTACAGGAGATACCGGGGAGGGCTCCCTGGCTTCTGCTGGAACCAGATCCTGTACACCACACTGAAGCCACTGCTCAGGGTGCAGGTGAGTCTGGCTGATGCTCCCGGAGATGCAGAGAGGAGGGCGGCTGAGTCAGCGCAGGCTGGGAGAGGGAACCTGCAAACACAGACAAACGTGATCGCTGGCACAAAAATCAGAAAATTTCTCAGGATTTTGAGCAAGAGGACAGAGATATTAGGTGATCTCTGGGTCCCGAGGCCTGTCCCCACCTGTGCACTGAGAGAGGAGCACGAGGAGCACGGGGGTCCAGGCCATGGTGCACGCAGCCCCTGAGCCCACAGTGGGGCTGGGCTGCCCCAGGCCTCCTTTTCTTCTCCACCCTCCGCCAGAGGAGGGGCTGTGCATGCAAATGTGTGTCCATCCAGTGACCGCCCAGCCCCTCCCTGAGCCCTGGTGCTGGAGCTCAGCTCACACCCAGACTGAGGGGATGGAGATTGGCTTCACCCCTGGGAGAGCCCTGGGAGGAACACCTGCTGACACCACACAGAGGTCCCTGCTCAGAGGATTCTGCTAGATGAGGGGGGACACAGCTGCTGGATTCCGTCAGAAAAAACAGAGAACTGCCCCACGCCTGGGCTCCTTTGAGTGAATGAATTGTCTCACTGAGTAGCTTGTAGGGACCATAGAGCAGTTCCACAGCACCCCCTGCTGGTGGCAAGACACACATCTCCCCGTGTCCCAGAATCCGGAGAGCCCAGCTGGTTTGTGCAGCTCACCAGTCACTGTCTCTAGTCACGCATCCTTGGTCTGGTCCCTAGATGATGTGATCCCGGTGCACTGTGTTGATGTTGTAGTTTATTAGTCCCAGAGTAAGGTCCATGGGATTAAGTTACATATATAACTATTTAAGTTGTCAGAGCACTTAGAGTACATTCTAGAAGAAGCTAAATGACCCAGGTGTGCATCAGGTCTGGTGTCAGAGACAAGGGGACAGTTGATGAATTGAAAGTCTTGAAGGGGTTGTCCAGGGAAATGTCATCGAAGAGAATTTACCAGGAAAATACTCAGTGGCATTTTGAAAAGAAGACGTTTAGCAGACATTTCAGGGTCATGTGATGTGTGAGCTATTTCATAGGCACTCCATTTGAATCAGAACTTGGTATAATAATAATAATATAATAATAATAATAATAATAATAATAATAATATGGCTTGGTTAGGCTTCATCTTTACCTGTGGAATGTGGAACACCCTTCTTTATTTTAGGAACTGACTTTACAGTCTCACATTGTAGTTTTCAGGATCTCTACCGCACAGGTCTCTTGCCAGGATTTTGTCTTACGTGTCATACAATTGGGGTACATTTTAAAAACAAAATTATGTTATTATTTTCTCCAGGTTTTAAAACATTTTATTTGCATATTTAAAAACTCGTGCATTCCCATAATTCAAATCGTTTGAACAGAAACAGTGGCCCTCTGATTAAACTGCATGTCGCAGCCCGCAGGACACCTCGGCCCAGCTCGGTTTTCGCTCTGGATTTCACTGTCGTCCCACCAGCTTCTGCCGTCACCGGCAGCAAGTTCTGCTCCTTCCCGCCAGTCGGACAGGCGGGTGGGAGAGGCAGGTGCGGCCTTCGTTGTCAGTCGTTCTTGGATGTGGCAAAGGGCAGCGCAGACATTTAAACGTGATCTCACCCCTTTACGTCTCACGAAGTGAAACAGCTGAAACGCGGGAACCAGGAGGCAGTGCTTGTGGGACGCGCGGCGCACAGGGGCGGTGCGCGCCTCCTTGCATCGCCTGCTCGCTTCCCCTGTGCACTCGTTTCTTTCGGTGACAGTGAGTGTTTCTCTTGCGTCTTTGTCTTCTTCGATTTTGGCTGATCGAATTTCTCAGTCTCAACCATACCGGGTTTGTCAGACGTGGTTGCAGAGGAAGCGGAGCGAGGCAGCGAGGACTGAACCCGAACTGCTCAGCGGCTGGGGGCGCGGAGCGGCTGACATTTTAAATAAGCCTTTCCCCTGGCGGTACTCCTTCCTCATTGCCTTCTTTTACTAAAAGCAAATGTGAGATTGTGATTTTTACGGATGGGGTGGATGTGTGAGCAGCCGCATAAAGAAACCACGTGTCCTTTTGGGGTGAGACGGCATCTGATGCCAGCTCCCAGGACGCAGAAGAGGAAGGTGACTGTGCTAGCACCACCTGTGGTCAGGACACTGTGAGGTGGGGATCCTCAGCAAGGACCCCAAGGTGACCTGAGAGGGCAGAGTCTTGGGGATGGGAGCAGAAGGAACCGGTCTGAGGTGAAGGGGTCAGAGTTTCATGCGCTGGGCCTCTGGAACATTCCTCAAATGCATTAAACTGAGGAGAAGCACCCAAGTCATGGGGGGCACTGGAGCTACTGTGGTCTCTTGAGACTCCTTCACTCTTCTGACTCTGCCAGGGAACAGAAGACCTTGAAGGGCTTTTGTGCAGCTTTCTATGTGTCCTGAGGCTATTCGGTATTTAGATTGGTGCTCACATATGGAAGTGGGTGTGATGCTACCTGAAATTGATCTCTTACAAGATATTAAAAAGCTCATGGAGGCAGAAGTGAAGTTTTATGTGACAGGAGTCACCTGACCTATGTCCCCTGCCCAGGTCTCAGCCTCCACAGAATAACACCCAACAAGAACTAACAGTGAGGGTAGGGGACACATAATGCTCATGATGGGATGAATTAGGGAAAAACTTTGTGTCTTTCCTCTCCGTCTGGACCTCGCAGCCTCCAGCCACGTGGTTGGCATGTGATCAATCCATTTCCAAGTCCAGGGTCAGGACCTGTGTTGTCTAGACCATATCAGACCAACCTGTTTCTGTTTGCCATGGTGGTGTTGGGGGAGAAGGTGTGAGTGATCACATCTGGTCATCCTGAAAGCCGGGGTTCCTGACCAATGGGCCAGGGAGGGCGAGTCTCTAATCCTGGAGGGTTTGCTGAGTGGATGGATGCCTGGGACCACAGAGGCATTCTCCCCAGGTGGGAAATCAGGCCGGGACACCATATTCTGGTTTGTTTGTTCACTCTTCTCCCAGGTGGAGTCATCTCCGTGAGTATGGGATTCTTCCTGTTTTTTTCCAGACTATCCTGAGCCCCTAGAGCCAAGTCAGGCACATACTAGGTGTACAGTAACAGGTGTGGATGCACATCATCTGCATAGAGACTCTCCTGAGTCAGACACAGGTGGACTCTGTGTCCTAGGTTTTGTTTTGACCCCTTCGTATGGACTGAACTGTGCTCCTCAAAATCCTACTTGGAAACCCAACTCCCAATGTGACTGTTTCTGGAGCCCAGGCCTTGAGTTGATGACTAAAGTTAAGGTAAAGGAGCTCATGAGGGCTGTTGTTTTATGAGAAGAGGAGGAGAAACCAGGGGTGAGCGCACACGCAGAGAGAAAGCCGTGTGAGGACTCGGGGAGAACGCTATCGTCTGCCGACCAAGGAGTGAGGCCTCAGGAGAGACCCACCTGCCCACACCTCCATCTTGGACTTCCCGCCTCAGACCAGTGGGAACACACCTTTCTGCTGGTTCAGCCTCCCAGTCTGTGGATTACGCTTCAGCAGCCCTGGCGCCAGCACAGCCCTCATGGACTCCATCCCCAGGGCAGCCCGCCCCACATCTGCGAATTTCTGTTCTGTTTGAGAAAACCAGTCAATGTGTTGGCAACAAGAACAGGCTTTGGGGAATGATTTAGAGAGGACAAGTACACATTATCTAAACACAGTGCTGTGGTCTCAGACCTCACTTTTCTGTCAAACATACAAAGAAGGCAGCTGTCTGGTCAGAGCAGTGGGGTCTGCTCAGGGAAGCCCCATTGCACAGGAAACAGCAGGTTCTTGTCTCACTTCCCCATGGGCCTGGAGCACTGTGCGAGCACTGAGACTACTGTCCCATGCTGAGCAGTAATAATCGGCCTCGTCCTCAGCCTGGAGCCCACGGATGGTCAGGGAGCCCGAGTTGCCAGACTTGGAGCCAGAGAATCGGTCAGGGACCCCCGAGGCTCGACTGCTAGTATCATAGATGAGGAGTTTGGGGGCTGTTCCCGGGAGCTGCTGGTACCAGTGCACATAGTTACCCCGATGTTGGAGCTGGTTCCAGTGCAGGAGATGGTGACACTCTGTCCCGGGGCCCCAGACACTGAGGACGGCTGGGTCAGCACAGACTGGGCCCAGGAGCCTGGAAGAGGGAGAGACACAGAGATGGTGATGCTGGGGCTAGAGACAACAGGAGGGAGCAGGGCCCCGTGTGTCTCCCATGGCCCCCTGTCCTGTTCCCATATCCAGTCACCTGTGCAGTGAGCGAGGAGGGTGAAGAGGAGAGGGGACCAGGCCATGGTGGAGATGATCACCGAGTCCTGTCCTCTGTGTCCCCACAGCTGAGGCAGAGCTTCCCCCAAGTCTCTCCCTCCCCTCTTCAAGCTCTGCCAGAGGGAGGGTCCACTCATGCAAATGAGCCCCCAGCTTTCTGATCCCTCACTGGGACTATGGTCAGGCCCTCTACCTGAGAGAATTAGGGGATGGACAGGGCGGGCTGTGGGGCCCGGAAGGGTGAGTTTCACAGCTGTGAGGCCTGAGCAGAGGGCACCAGGCAGTGCCAGGTGGCTGGTCCCAGTTTGATCACTCCAAGAATTTAAGGAACGGGACAGCATGCCCCTGGTGTCCAGTCACAGACACATCATTGTGTGAGTTGGTGAGCAGAGCCCATCAGAGACTCCTTCTGTCTGTTCACTTTACCCTCCACTGCCCTGCATAGGGTCATCCACGTGTCAACTTATGTGGCCTCCACTTCAACTCAAGGCATCATAGTGCTTCACTCAGAGTCCTCAGGGTGACTGTCCCAACTCCCTTGGTAGTTCAGTGGTCAGGACTGAAGTGGTGTCTCATCCGAAGTCCTCTTAGATCAGATTCAAGTCCAGAGCAGTGGCTGTCCCCATGGAGGCGTGTCCCCTTTCGTGCAGGACACAGGTTCTTTCCTCCTGTGTGATTCCACCCAGGTGTCCAGGGCTCTCTTCCCTGTGTATCCCCTGCAGCCCTGAGGAACTGGGGCTCTCCTCTCTGGGGCTGGGAGGGGGTGAGGAGGACATCCTTCCCAGCATCCCCGTGGGTGAGGCTCTGTAAGTCCTCGTTGTCTGTCAAGATCCCACCTGCTCAAACACGATCTCCACGTCCTGAAAACAGTGACTCCCACCTAGGAGTCATCTTCAAGCTCCAGTGTCATTTTCTTAGGATATTTTTCATAATGGTTGTCTACATCCTTCCTTTATATCATGTGGACTCCTGTAAATTTGTTCCCCTCCCCTCGTCCCCACAGCAGTGTGTCCACTGAGGCCACATGCAAGTTCTCTTAACGGCTTCAATGGACGGCAACATTTTCCCCTTCTTTTCTGAAAATATTCTTTTATGGGAGATGGATCACTATATTGCCATGTGCACTTAATAAACATTTAAAACAGTGAGCAGACAATCTGGGTACACATTGTATTGAAATCTGACAGGAGAAGTGAATATCGACAGGAACATTTGAATGTAAAGAGGTTTGGAGAGAGAATCTGCAAGGCTGGTATCAGGGAGATGGTTGGGTAGGGAGGAGGGAAGGGTCTGTATGAATGTGAGTTCTGCATTTGGCACTGTGTGAATGTTTCCGCTGTTAACTCGTAGGAGACGTGGGGCAGAACCCGTGGTGGGGGCTCCGATGACAGCTTCTTCCCGGTGTTGAAAAGTCGGGGCCGTGCATGAAGCGGGTGAGAGGAGAGTGAAGCCCTGCAGTCCACCAGCAATGAGAAGCCCCAGGGCTGGGAGCAACTTCACTCGTATTAACTTCCGGCACATGTGGGGACACTTGTCCTTCACAGGGAATGAGTCAGTAAATAAATCAGAAGTAAACATGCAGGATGCTGAACGAGTAGAGCGTTGCCTGGGCACTCTCCAGTCAGGCGACTCAGGGAAGGAGTCTCAGGACAGGCATTCCTTACACGTCAAGAGGGTCTGGGTGCGGATGAAGAAACAGTGCATGACGATGGCAAAAGTCAAGAAAAGGAACGGCGTGGTGGAGCAGTGGGAACGTCCTTGAGAGGAGAAGGTGGTGCGGGAAGGAGCAGAGGGGTTCGCTGCAGAGCTCATGGGCCTGAGAGAGGACGGGGGCGGTGACAGCGTTTGGGAGAATTGCACCCCTCCCCCCCCTGTGATGACCTGTGAGCATCTAGAGCGCAGAATGTCATGGGCGTGAGGATTTTTCTATTTGGGTGCAGTGGGGACACCATGGTTCACAGGGCCCTGCGGGCAAGCGGAGGCCAAAGCCGACCGAGGAGTGTTCAGACTGTGGGTGTCGCACTGTTCCCGGGGGACCTGGCTGCAAGACGAAGACTGAAAGGCAGATAAGCACCACTCGGGAAGAGACCGTACTCGATTCCTGGTCCGTGGGGACAGAAACACACACACCAACTCAAGTGGTACAGAGATGATGTCAGCCAAAGAGGAGGCGGCGCCCAGAAACTTCAGTCCCTGAGCTGTGACAGCCCCTCGGCCTGCACCTTCACTCCACAGCCTCCATCCAGGGTGACTGCAGGCGCCTCGCCCTGGCCCTCCCTGTGGCATCTGAAGCACAGAGAGCTGGACCTTGCCTGAGGGCCGTCGTACACACTTGCAGGCGGAACACAGGAATGTGCACTGAGTCGGTGACGGGGCGGTGTTCCCAGGCAGGGCGAGAAGCGTGGCCGTGAGGACTCCTTCTCTTCCTAAGACAGTGTTCCGGCCTCAGGTCCCTTCTTAGGGGACCAGCCGAGGTCTAACAATAGCCTGCAGGAGACCGCCTTTCCCCACGTGACCTTAACAAGGAAGAGCATGTGGGGATACATAAGAAATGGCATTTCTCTCTCCCTCACCCTTTTCTATTCCTTTCTCTCTACATGCCCTGCTTCAGGGAATAATCCCCAGAGACCCTAGGGAGCACCTGGTAGAGTGCACCAGACTACAACTGATGAGTGGGTTCCCGACAGCATCCCCAGCTGAACCTCTCCTGAGCAGTCTTGCAGCGCCCCCTGCTGTCCCAGGCAGGGATTCCTCCACGTGGGGATCCCCACAGAGGAATCAGCCTTCCTCACACATTGCCCACAGTGCCCTCCCCACAGAAGGCACAAAGCAAGGCCTCATCCCTATGCTGGAGCCTCATTGCGCATCTCAGTCCTAGGACTCCTATGGAGTGGACATTAGTGAGTGGGGCGAGAGAAAGGAAGGGTCCTTCCCTCCATGGAGGACGGGCGAGCTCCAGAAAACTTCCAGGGAGGAAAGGACTCTGTATTCTTGGGATTTCAGAAACTTAGTGCAGATAATCATGGTTGGGAGATATTAGGATGTCCTCACCCATAGACCGGAGATTGTAATTCACAATGAGAAAGTTCAGTGGCCGGAGTCTTAAGGCCTTGTGTCTGCGTCCATGGCCTCACTGACCCTCCTTCCAAGGTCTCTTTACAATTATTTCCTGTACAAAGGAGTTTCTGAGAGTGTAGGTGAGGAACTCCTCAAAGCCATGCCTTTCTTCCTCACCATGGTTGGAAGTTGGCCAAGGCCATCAGGAGGGGTGGGAAATCTGTCCTACCTTCTCAGTCAGCAGCTTCTTCACTGACTTTGACCCCAGAATTAAGTGGGACACACTGGAACCTTCCACAGCCCCTGCAGACAGGGATTTCTGAGTATCTAACACTCTGATTTATGAGGCCCGCTGGAAAGATTACATATACACTCTCAGACAACTGACACTCTAGTCAGACCCACAGCGCCCTCTGGTGGCCACAGATCCACAACCCAGTATTTACATTATACAGCAGGCACTAAGCTGCTCAGAGGGCTTCTGATACCTTTTCCTACATCTAGAGAGGGAAGTCTGGGTGGTTGGACAGTTGGATCCCAGGTTCTCTTCCTGTGGAGTCACCACAGCCTGGAGGGATCCCCAGACGGTCAGCTTCATCCCCACCTTATTCCTGCCACCTCCTGCAGAGACCTCAGTGTTCCCACTGTCATTAGGTTATGGTTTTCACTCTCCATTGGGATTTCAGGATGTTGCACTCAGAAATTAATATATATCTCTCTGTTAAATATTCATCAAATTAGGCTATTTTGGGGAAGTCTAATTTCCTGATTAATCCCTGATTAATATCTCTTAACTACAATAGACCACAAGGAGAATCATTCATGTGACTGTATCTCCTGTCATATGTAAGAGACAAAATTATCCCAGAATTGTCATCCTAGAGAGATTCTTTGTTGCGAACAAGGATTCGAGGTACTGTAGCGCTGATGAGGTGCAGAAGTCCCTAAGTGACGGCTCCATGACCGTGCCGCAGGGTCTCAGCTGTGGGGCATTAGTGGCTGGAGCTGTCACCGGATGCTGGCTGTTGCCACTGGCAGTGAGGACCCACTGAGACACAGGAAGCACCAGTAGTGGGGTTTCCTCAATTCCCCAGTGACCTGGGGCACACTGTAGCAGCGGCCCTGCCACCCCATATCTGATAGTGGAAGCCACTCTAATCTCAAGAAGAACACAATTTAGCAAATAACTCGTCTTATGGAGCCATCGCTGCACCTAGAGAAGCAGCTGGGATGCCAGAGCCCTGGTTCTCTCTTGAGACAAGAATCTCAGAAGATACTGGGGAGGGCCGAGATTCTGGTGGTACCAGAGATTAATTTTTGTTATCAATGCTAGGAAGTCTCTGAATCTTCTGCTCAATATAGCAGCAGACTGAAATTTTCCATACAAAATAAAGTCTAATTACAGAAAAAAATTTTTAAAAAATAAGAACCCTGTGGACCCCGTAGGGTAAACAGAAAGGTAACAGAGAGAAGGGCATTGAGAGTGATGTCAGGGGCAGGAAAAGGACCAGCAGGAAACAGCATCTTCTCGGTAATGTACAATGAGTGGGGGACAGTAGAAAAACCGTAGGTCTAATTGGCATGTGGAAACCATCTTTTTAAGTAACAGAATAGATCAACCAATTACTGACATTGAATGAAAATGGATAATGCACAAATATGCAAAGTAAGAAGTGACATGTGGACAAAAATAAAGAAAAAAAATCTAAGTGTGAACATCTGTTAAAAATAGTCAAAATACACATGTCCCTATAAAGATATGAAATTGTTCTACTAGAGAAAAATGAATAAGACCGATTTTCTCAGGAGAAATAGAAAAATTACGATGGAAATATTCTGCAAAAAAAGGCAAAACAGAGTTTCATAGGGAACATGGACAAAACTTTAGGGTTCACCTGGTTCCAATTTGTTTATTTCATATAGATAGATAGATAGATAGATAGATAGATAGAATAGATAGATGTGTATGTGTATAGATATGTGTGTATATATATATGCACATACATCAAAACTTTGAAAAAATGAAACATTTTCTAATTCTTGTAGAATGCAGGTATAACAATTATATCCATACCTGACAAATGAAATAGAGAAAACGGAAAATCACACAGCAATACTAAAAAATATTGACACAAATGTTCTAATTTCAACATTAACAGAGATGTTTCGGTATCAGATTACTAAATGGATGCAACATTACCACATGCGATTTATTCCAGGCATAAAGTTGGGTTCCATATTGATCAACCTTTAGTGTAACACATCACATCTATAGATCATAGGTTAAATTACATAATCTCGATAGATCCTGAAAGAGTCTTAGACCAAATTTCAACAAATTCCTAGTAAAACCAGACACACAAATAGAAACAGATGTACATTTATGATACGGTAATTCACCACTGTCCCCCACTCACACATGACTTAGTCCTACAGCCAGCACCTGAGCTAATGGGGCAGGAGGACACGTGCACGGAGACCAGGAGTAGGTCAATGTGACTTTAACTCCATTATTATTCGCCATCTGTCTGCAAACATCACAATGCAATTGAACAAGAAGTGATGGACGATAGATCTTCGCATCGGTGGGCATGGACACGTGCTCATTCCCAAAGCCCCAAATGGATGCTGCAGCCTGAGACACTCTGGGGCCGGGGCAGCAGGGACAGAAGACACCTCCCTGTGAGCAGAAAACAGGCATTCACACTGAGGACTAATGAGAGGATGACTTAGCTCTGGAAACTTCTGGAAATAAGTAAATGACCAATGGTAAATATGCAGGAATCTGCGGTCACAGTTCAGGTCTGAGAAGACCATGGCTGGAACCCCACCTCTGCCCATGAGTGTCGTTCAAAGACTCGGTGTCCCAGTTGATAGGGAGGTAGACTTGTCTCTTTTGAGACCCTTTGCTGCTGTGATGACTCTGAGGACACAAGGGAGATGAGGAGCCTTCACTCCCAGGCGCTGACCTGGATGAGCTGGGCCCATGGAGGCAGCAGCAGAATCAGAAGGAGCAGAAGCCACAGGTGCAGGCTGAGCAGGTGCTGCTGGGCGTTCCCACTCCTGGCAGATGAAAACGGGATTCTGGTCTCAGTTCCCCACAGGCCTGGAGCTCTGTGGGAACACCGAGGCTGCTGTCACAGAGGTGCACTGAGTATCAGCCTTGACCTAAAGCCTCAGCCCAGTGATGGTTAAGGAGCCTGAGGTGCCAGATCCGAGCCAGGTAATCAGACAGGACCCTGAAGGTCGACTCCTATCATGAGAAATGCAGGATTAGGGCCTGTTGCTGGCAGCACCTGCTACCGGGACCCGTTCTTGACACGACTGATATTTCCTGATTCAGATGGGGCTGGATTCTGTGTACCTCATTGTGCCCTAACGTGTTACAGTATCTGTTTCTAGTGCAGCCAAACCTTGATTCCCCAAAACTGCGCAACTTGAGAAAATTAATCTGTCACGAGGACAGACTTGGGGGTTGAATTCTAAAGATGTGGACACATTCTCTAGACAACATTTCCCTGGGTGCTCTCAAAACTCAAGTTTAGGTCAAACACACAAGAAGGCAGCTGTCTGGTCAGAGCAGTGGGGTCTGCTCAGGGAAGCCCCATTGCAGAGGACAGCAGGTTTTTGTCTCACTTCCCCACGGGCCTGGAGCACTGTGCGAGCATTGAGACTGCTGTCCCATGCCTCACAGTAATAATCGGCCTCGTCCTCAGCCTGGAGCCCACGGATGGTCAGGGAGGCCGAGTTGCCAGACTTGGAGCCAGAGAATCGGTCGGGGACCCCCGAGGCTCGTCTGTTAGTACCATAGATGAGGAGTTTGGGGGCTGTTCCCGGGAGCTGCTGGAACCACTGTACAGATACTCCAAACGTTGGAGATGCTTCCAGTGCAGGAGATGGTGACGCTCTGTCCCAGGGCCCCAGACACTGAGGACGGCTGGGTCAGCACAGACTGGGCCCAGGAGCCTGGAAGAGGGAGAGACACAGAGATGGTGATGCTGGGGCTAGAGACAAGAGGAGGGAGCAGGGCCCCATGTGGACTCCCATGGCACCCTCCCTGTCCCTGTATCCAGTCACCTGTGCAGTGAGCGAGGAGGGTGAGGAGGAGAGGGACCAGGCCATGGTGGAGATGATCACCGAGTCCTGTCCTCTGTGTCTCCACAGCTGAGGCAGAGCTTCCCCCAAGTCTCTCCTTCCCCTCTTCAAGCTCTGCCAGAGGGAGGGTCCACTCATGCAAATGAGCCCCCCAGCTTTCTGATCCCTCACTGGGACCCTGGTCAGGCCCCTCTGCCTGAAGGAGTTAGGGCGTGGGCCAGGGTGGCTCTGTGTGGCGTGGGCAGGTCACAGCTGTGAGGCTTGAGCGGAGGGCACCAGGCAGTGCCGCCAGGTGGCTGATCCCAGCTCTGATCACCTTGATGTCAGGAACAGGCCCAGTGTGCCCCCTGGTGTCCAGGCGCAGACACACCATTGTGTGACATGGTGACCAGAGCCCATAGGAAATAACTGTGGCCTCCCCACTGATCTTTTCACTGCCCTTGTATGGGGCCAGAACCTGTGTCCCTTTATGTGCCTCCGCATCACTTCAGGGCATCTTTGGGCTTCACTCGAACTCCTCAGGGTGACAGTCCCCGGCTCCCTTGGCTGTTCAGTGGTCCGGACTGAGGTGGTGTCTCATACAGAGTCCTCTCAGGTCAGGATCAAGTCTAGAGCAGTGACCGTCCCCATGGACGTGTCCCCTTCTGTGCAGGATGCAGGTTTAATCACCATTTGTCCCCTCCCAGGTGCCCAGAGCTCTCTGACCTGGGGATGGCCCACTGTCCTGAGGAGTAGGGGCTCTTCTCCCTGGGGCTGGGAAGGGGTGGGGAGGACACGCCCTTCCGTGCAGCCCCCGAGGGCGACGCTGTGTAAGTCCTTGTGGTCTGTATTTTCTCGCGCTCACAAGTTCTCCAGGTCCTGGGAGTAGAGATTCCCACCTAGGCGTCTGTCCCGAGGCTCCCAGTGACATGTCTGCAAGGGCTGTGGCTAAATGACATTGTTCCTGACATTTAACTAAGTCTAATGAGGAAAATTTGCAAAAAGCTCTAAGATGAAATGACATAAGTTTTCAAGTTGCTCTGATAGAAATTGATTAAGAATTCATATAGTCACTATGTACCCACTTAAATAGCATGTATCTCATTTTCCATAAAATTCACCTCAATAAAATGGATTTTAAAAATAACTCTTAATGTCATTCTGAAGATAAAAGTAAAATCAGAAGTGTATTTTAAAAAAAAATATCTGTGCTTATTGCCAAGAGAATGTCGATGGAAATTGTGGTAAGTAAAATGGCTGGAAAAGCAGTGGTAAAGAAACACCCCCTGTTCTCAGGTGAATAACGGCATATAAAGTTTTCCCTAAAACACTTGCTTGTTTATTTATTCATATTATTTAGTCATGAGTGTTGTATCATGGGACTGGTCCTGCCCAGTGAAACCCCACGAGGGGCATCCTGATCACAGCTGGTGCTGTCACACCTTCCTCCTCTCGATCCAGGAAGCTGATTGTAAAAATTTCCGGAGTCCTGGATCTTTCCTTTAAACAGCAAGTGTCTCACGAGCACTTCTCTGGAGAAGGTTGTACGTTAGGCAGTGAGGACTCATTTCAGAGCAGACCTGTTAACAATTCATAGAATGAAAAGTCAAGTTTCTAAAGAAACTATAATACCCATATTTCCTAAATTTAATTCAATGAGATTACATTGATTAAAAACGAAATGTGATGAAAAACTATACTTATAACGATACAGAAAATTGAGGTGTTTTCCCCTTGATTCTTAGCTGGCAAAGCCCATTGTTGGGACATCTCTTCTGTAGGAAAAACCTTTGACTCTGCCTTTTTAATGGTCCAGCTCTCACTGTTCCCTGTGGATTATAAAATCAGAGAGCTCTGGTTTAACTGGAAGAGTTAAGTCACATTTCTCTATGGGACCGCCTGGAGAGAGGAGTCACCTGATCCTGTGACCTTCAACCCATGAGATGGTTCATAGACCAGGCTGGGCCAAGAGCAGGTTTCTGTCCTGCTTTCTGACATGAAGCGGCCACTGTGCCGAGCACCGCTGTGCACCAGCCCGCCGCAGTAGTCCTCGGCTTGTCCTCGGGCTGGGCCCCTGAGAGGGTCAGGGCAGCTTTGCCCCGAGGATGGATACCGAGAACCGGGCAGGAGTCCATGCGTTTCTCTTGTTTATGTCATAAACAAGAGACTTGTTCAATTAAAAAATTAAAAGGAAAGAAAAAATCCATGAGAAAAATGTGTAGTGACTAACATTGGATTAAACAGAACCGATTTCTCATTTTATTAGACAATATTTACAGTGTATGAAAAGGTTGAGTTTTCACTAGGTAGAAATTTTACATTGAACATGAATATCATTGTGGGTTTAAAATAAACTACATTTTAATTTTTAGAAAGAAATTATTTCAGTGATTTTGATAACAGTAACATTTTTGGAAATAAAAATAGTAGAAATTGTCCAAATCCAATTTCAAGTATGATGCAAATCATATCTGAAGTGTGGCACCAACAGAAATAAATGTTACTATCTAAATCTCCTGGTATCTAGGCCTTACCTGGGAGCAGGTGGCCCTGGGGAAATCGTAGGACTGTTTGTACAGCCACAGCCCTGATGACTGATCAGCATCATTGGGCACATGTCCTCCCTTAGCGATGTGTCTCCCAGCATGCATTGAGCCAAAACTATTGTCATCCTTGGTAGGGAAGCTGTGACTTCCACATAATGTCATCTTTGTGCAGTGTGGGCAAAGGCTCCAGATTGTCCCTTAAGGGAGACTTTAGGTTTTAGACCCCGGTAGGAAACCTGGAAAAATGACCTCTTCCTGGCATTCACACGATTGCATACATGTTCCTCACATATCTGTATAACATCCCCTTTCCTTCAACTTTTGAGTTGCCTCACATTAATTGTTTTCTAGTATCACAGTCTACACAAAGAGTAGAACATAAATCAAACCAACATTTCCTGCCTTGCTCTTCGTCCACCTCACAGCCCTGGACATTTGGGCGTATTCACCTAGTGCCCGTCTCCCAGCCCTGCACTTCCTGTCCTGGCCCCAGGGGCCTCAGTGGCAGGAGGGTTTCTGGAAGCCAGTCCCACTGGATTGTTTTCTCACAGCTGATGTCACCATCTGAGCCACTCAATACATCCTTAAAGGACTCTAGTTTGTGAAATGCCACCAGCTCTGCCTGTCATGTGACATCAAATCTCTGTTTTCAGCAATGGCTTCAGATGGTAAATCTGTTTCTGAGAGTTCCTAAGGTTTTGAATGGTAATTGGGGAGTGATTGAGTCATGGCATATCACTCCGACTGCATTTAAAAAAAATGCCCGGGAATACCTTCATTCTAATAGATGTTGAGATGCTCCTCCAACATTAAAGTTTAAAAATCTCCTGGAGACCTCAATGAACACAGATTCTGGAACAACACGATTCTTTAACTCAGCAGGTCTCCCATGAGCAAATGCATTTCTAACCAGCTTAATGCCAAATCAAATATCAACGTCTTCTCCACAGAACAGTTAATAACCAAGGGTATGTGCCTAACGCTCTTTGAATCAGAGGAGACTCAGCGGGAGCAGTGGGGTCTCTGAATCTCACGGTGGTTGACATATTTTGGAGCTGAGCTCCCTCCCCATTATTACAGACAGACAGGGGGAGAGGAAGCCCTGTCTTGCGGGAGTCACATTAGAGAGACTGGAGGAAGCACATGGCCATGAGCCACTAGGCAGTAGGGTGGGCCAGCAGCCCCCTCCTCACAGCGTGCTGGCCATTTCCACCCGAGCTCTTCCTTTCTGCCTCTGAGACTGAGCGGTGCTGAGCACGTGAGGATTTTGGTTGCACTTCCCCGTGGGTTCACATCACTGTGTAAGTTCACTAGCCGTTATCAGACTACAGAAATAGTTGGCCTCGTCCTCAGGCTGGGCCCCTGTGATGGTGAGGGCGGCTTTGTTCCCAGAGATGGATCCGGAGAAGCGATCGGGAATCTCAGAGGAGCGGTAGTTTGTATAGTAGATAAGCGTGTGGGGAGCCCGGCCTGGGGTCTGCTGGTACCAGCCGGGGGAGTTACTGGTGGAGACTGACCCAGAGCTAAGGCTACAGGTCAGTGTGACCGTCCCTCCTAGAGGCACAAACAGCGATGGCTCCTGAGTTACCACAGTTTGAGAATCAGCCCCTAGAACCAACAAGAAAGACACAGGTGTTTTGAGAGACAAGATTGTTCTGAGACCCAGCTTTTATGTGCCCCCAAGAATGCAGAGTCCCTTCCCCTGACCTGAGCCATAAGCGAGGAGCCCCAGCAGAAGCACCGTCCAGGCCATGGTGGGGACACTCACAAGACGCGGCCTCCTCAGACACCTGGGCTGAAATATGGTGTCCTGGGGCCTTTTAATCTTCCCACACTCACTAGGAGGAGAAGGTGCCTCATGCAAATCAGCTTTCTCTGTCTTCCTGCCCCAGTGTCACCCTGATGGCCCCTGGGGGAGACCTTGAGAGAGGCAGATGCTGGGCCCTCACATCGACTGATGACTATAAAGTGATTGAGACACTGAGTGAAGGGTTTGACGTCTGTCACCAAATCGATGTCCCCTCTTCCCATGTGACCACAGACCTCAATTTCATCTCTCGAGAGCCAGAGATCTGAGTGATGGGATGGGTGTGTCTGCTTGACAGCCCCAGCATTCTGGTTCATCCCAGATTTAACCCTATTCCTGAGAATATCTCTATCTTCCTCAGTGAAATCCCTTCTTGTCCTCTCTAAATGAGCTTAGCTGTCACCCTCCGTCCGGCAGTGAGTTCTGGAAACCGCCAGAGTCTATGACCGGGGTGTGAGGGGTCAGGGGTCTTCCCCTGAGGAGTCCTGGCCCGTGTCCCAGGGGCAGCGCAGGAGCAGAGCAGGACTGCCGGTGTCGACGCAGAGGTGCGCCCACAGGGACGATGGAGTCGCCCCTCTGTGCTAAGAAACCACGGGTTAAATGGCACAGCCTCCTGCACTTGCAGATTTTCAGTTGGAAAGGTCAAATTACAGGGTAATTTCACAGTGTCACCATGAAATTATTATTATTATTATTATTATTATTATTATTATTATTATTTTAGGCAAGGCAATTCTTCGTTGACTTCACAGATTGCAATCCCTTCATTTTTATTTTTTATGCCTACAGTACCTGGTCTTCCTGGGTGGTCTCCCATCAAAGTACTAACCAGGCCCGACCCTGCTTAGCTTCCGAGGTCAGACTGGATCGGGCTTGTTCAGGGTGGCATGGCCGTAGACACCATGAAATTATGAAAGTCCTCTGATGATCAAATATATGATAATAGGAAAATGTATGTCTTATAATAAGAAATAAGAACCAGTGTGAGTGACCAAGTTGGCACGAACATCATTTAACATTTTCATACTCCCTTTCGTTTTATAGTCTACCGTCAGATGAAATGGGAGGTGGAGAAGGGATTCAGATGTGAGGAGGAGGAGAGCAGGAGGATAAAATGTCTCCAGTAATTCGGGAAGATAGCACACAGGACTGGTGCTCATCAAGGTGTGAAATAAAAATCTGATTTGATATCCATTTTGGAATTGTGGGAAAAGTATCTGATTAATCAAGTTTGCGTGATTGTTTTCCTCTCTATATACATGTGTCGGAGAGCCTCAAACTACCTCAGAGAAAATCATTCATGCTAAATCAATTTTTCTGTTATGCCATACACATATACATCAAATAGTGTAGAAAAAATAGGTAATGTCCTATCTATCGAAGTTTGAGATGTGAGGTTTTGACAAAAAAAGAAAAATTAGAAAGCTGAAAATAATATTTTTAAAAGTCACTCTAAAATAGAAAATAAATCAGAAAGAACAGACTAGTAAGAAAAATAACCGAAAGAATGACAGGGATAATGCGTTTATTACACATTAACCATCAATACCTTTGCTAGCAGTAATTAGAGCAGGGCCCCCTGAGGTTTGTCATCTTAGAGACTGTCTCAGGCATTCTCTAGGCACCATGGGTCCCATTAGTGTCACCGCTGGGGCAGACATGGGTGAGGATTAGGAGACAGTGTGGAGTGGAGGGTAGATATGGATAAGGGAGACACACCCAGGGCCCCTGGAGTTCCTCAGGAGTAGGAAGAAGAGCGAGCAGCGCCCCCTGGAGGTCCTGAGTGCCACTGCCTGACTCAGGGAGGAGCTTCCTCTGGGAGGTGCTTTTCTCTCTGAGGCAAACTGTTGATGCAGGCTGACCACCACCTCTTCACCTGCTGTCCCCGACAGTCCAGGTGCATCGTCACCCAGAGATGGCACACGTACCCTAGCCTCAGCCCAAATCCTCCCTGGGGCCATGGTGAATTCTTCTTCTGATCAATGGATTCTTCTTATTCTTATGTTAAGTCATTTGTGCAACGATCAGCTATGATCATAATGAGACTGGATTGTAATTTTCGATCCTGATACGGTTTCATGTTGGCTTGGTCCCCATCGATTTTCTGAAATGAGAAAAGGAGTTCAGGCTACATGCCGCTAATATCCTTTGTATTTTAAATCATTTTTTTAAACAAAGACTTAGGCACTGCTGATGACAAAGACATCATCCTCTGACCCAGGACCCCGGTTGGGTTAGCATGTGGTAGAGAATAGATAACGACCACCTGTGCCCAGATACCAAGAGCTAAAAGCCGTGCAAATGCCCTTCCTCCCCAGTATCCTTTCTCTGTCTCCTAAAAGGAAACTTCTGTCCAATGAGTGAGGAGGAAAGAGGAAACCAGGCCGTGGGGGAGAAGTCCCAGAGCTCTGCTTGCTGAGGACTAAGTGTTGACACTGAGACTCTCCCTCTCCTGGTGTCCTCCATCCTGTGCCCAGGGAACACTGTAGGTGAGGTTCTCGAGCAAATTCATTTCCGTTGTGTGATTGTCCATCAACCCTTGCCTGTAAATCAGGCCTGGACAATGACTTCATGAGGAGAAGGACGACATGTGAGGTAAATGTGTGTGTCAGAGCCGAGGGCTCATGTGGCTCCTGGTGGCCCAGGTGCAGGAAAGTCACACTTCAGCGAGGACACTGCCTGCTCAATGTGTGCAGAGCCAGTGAGCATTTTCCCAGCCTGCCAGGCCCAGACCCTGAGCTGTCAGGACCGGTCCACCTGCGCCCCCTGCTGGTCTCCAATCTCAGTCCTCAGCCTATGTCACTCCACCTGGCTCTCCTGGAAGGGCTTCTGATTTCTACAGGGGATCTTCCTCATGTCACTTTCCCGGGCAGTCAAATGAGAAAAAATACCGTGAATTATTTTACAGGCTGCCTTATTTTGCTATTGTTGCTGTAATCATTGTTGTTGTTGTGAGGGACTCCTGTTAGATCCCCACCCCCAATCCACACATATTGATTGGTATGTGTCTCTGGCCACTAGAATTTAATGATGTCAGAGAAAACATGTCCTCCCCTCCTGATTACCACTCTGGGCTTTCATTTGTCTTTAATTGGTAATCTGAAAATTCATGCTGTCATCTTTTGAATCCATGATGCGTTTCGTTTCTTTCTTTATTTAGTCTAATTTTAAACTTGTTTTATTCTCAGGATTGTGAATTAATCCACTAGTATAAACATTTTTTTTCCTGTCCTAACTTAGTGGCCTCCAAGGTCTATTACAACTGGGAAGGTGAGCTGGGGATGAGTGTGAGAGCCACATCCTTAATGAGAAGGTGTCCTTTCAACTCCAGGAGTTTCTTCAGGATGGAAACTCTGGAGAGAAAAAAAGAAATCCCACTTAGCAAAGGTTCCAGAGCTCAGGGATTAATCAGCAAACCCTGGATGAAGCTCAGGGGACACATAGCATAGGAGCAGAAGGGACCTAGGTCTCTTGGGTCACACAGGCTGGACTTCCGTTCTCCATGTCACCTCCACCCAGCGTCATTGGAGACATAGAGCATGTGCGGTCCCCGGCAGGGACAGGGAAGTGATGGGTCTGACTGGGGAGTGGAGGGCAGATTTATCACATGTCCCCTGAAACAGAAGATGCTCAGGCATTGGGTCATGCTCAGCTTTTGACCGTGATCCTCAGCTTCATGCTTAGGCTGCAGCCCAGAGTAGTCGGTGAGTTCAAACCTGGGTCAGGAGAATCAGGGTCAACCCCTGGAAGGTCCCTCGCTCTAGTGAAGGCTCTGCCTGGGAGCCTGTGGGTCCATTGCCATGATGACTTCCAAGATGTCTGATGACCCCCGTGCAGGAGAAGGTGACCTCGGATCTGAGATCATCAAGAGCCTCACAGAGGGAGTGACACACGTGGAAGTTCCTGCTCCTTTTTTCCCAGAGGCCACCCCGTACCCTGGATCGTTGGAAAGCTCCAGTGGATTGAGGGGACTAAAGGACACAGTCATGCTGTGGGTTCGGGGAATCACTCGCAGGAGTCCTCATGGTCCCCAGTGGTGTCACTGTAGGAGCGCGTCATCCATGACCAACTTCACCCCCTTCCCTGGGTGGACTCAGCATTTTCCCAGTGGCTGTGTGGCCACCCACTCATGCCCATATAGAGGGATCCTCAGACCCTAGTTTTCCCCTTTGCCGGCCCCACCCTGAATCCCACTCAGAAAGCTCAGGTGTCGGGCCAGCTTCCTGTATGTCGACCCTCCTGGGCCTGGGTCCTCACCATCATCTCACATCTCAGTGCCTCGTCCCTGGAACACACTGCCCCTCGGTCAGCCCTGAACTCAGGAGCCTGGCGGGATGGGACATCTCTGCTGTGACCCCTGGAGAGCAGAGTCCATGCTGCGGAACAGGATCCACCTGCTGGGATGCTCCTGGCTCTGATGAAGGTGAAAGTTGGGACAGGCGCATTTTCCTTATTTCAGGGGAAAAGGGCCGCTCCACAGCCCTGGTTTTGTCACATGAACCAGTCAACATTTCTGTGTCATCACAGTTTCCTTTGGTTTTTATTTTTCCTAAAAATTCTGAAATGCTGAATGAAAAATGGATAGTAGAACATTATGACTAGGAAAGGTTCAAAGTATAGGCTACAAAGGCCCGAGATTTTAAAAGACTTTTAAGTGTTCAGAACAAAGGTCTGAGACGCCTGAGGTTTTAGTCTCACTTCCGCATCCATGCGTGTCACTGTGCAAGCCCTACTGTCTGAGATTAAACAGTAATAAGTGGCCTCGTCCTCAGGCTGGGCCCCCGTGATGGTGAGGGTGAATTTGTTCCCAGAGATGGATCCGGAGAAGCGACCAGGGACCCCAGAGGGGCGGCTGTTCGTGCTGTAGATAGTGTGCGGGGGGCCGTCCTGGGTCTGCTGGAACCAGTGAGGGTAGTTACTGTGGTGGAGACTGACCCAGATCCAAAGCCACAGGTGAGTATGACCGTCCCTCCAAGAGATACTGACAGAGACGGCTCCTGGGTCACCACGGTCTGAGAATTCGCCCCTAAAAAGAACAGACGAGACACGATCAGCCTGAGAACCTCCTTTTATGTGCCCCCAAGGATGCAGAGTCCCTTTCCCTGACCTGAGCCATAAGTGAGAGCCCCAGCAGAAGCACTGTCCAGGCCATGGTGGGGACACTCACGGGACGCGGCCTCCTCAGGCTTCTGGGCTAAAATATGGTGTTCTGGGGCCTTTTATGTTTCCCAGATCCATTAGGAGGAGAAGGTGCCTCATGCAAATCAGCTTCTTCTGTCTTCCAGCCCCAGTGTCACCCTGATGTCCCCTGGGGAAGACCTTGAATGAGTTGGGTGCTGGGGCCTCATACCGACCAATGACTGAATGGTGACTGAGACACTGAGAAAGAATAGTTGAGTTTTTCACCGAATCAGCTTCTTCATGTCCCTGGGGACATCAGTCATAATTTCTGTCTCTGGAAACGAAGGGCTCAACGATGAGACGGGTGTGCTCACCTCCTGGCCCCATCCATCTAGCTCATGCCAAACCGAACCCCGTTCCTGGGAACATTTCATCCTCCTCAGTGAAATTCCTTCTCGTCTTCTTTGACACAGATTAGCAGTTGCTCCTCCCTCTAGCAGTGAGTCCACTAAAAAACACAGATATTATGTCCTGAGTGACACTGTCTGACTCAGGGAGATGCTTCCTCTGGGAGGTGCTTTTCCCTCTGAGGGACATGCTGATGCAGGCTGACCTCTACTCTTCACACCTGCTGTCCCCAGAGTTCAGGTGCATCGTCACCCAGAGCGTGCACATACCCTCGAATCAGCCCAAATCCTCCCTGAATATTTCTTCTGACACAATGGATTCTTCTTGCTCTTCTGTTGAGTCATTCATGCAATGATTGGCTATCATGATAAATGAGATTGGGTTGTAATTTTCAGTCCTGATACTGTTCCTGTTGGGTTGGACTCCATCGATTTTCTAAAATGAGAAAGGGAGTTCAGGCCACATGCTCGCTAATTTCATAAGTATTTCAAATCATTTTTTAACCAAACACTTAGGTACTGCTGATGACAAAGACATCATCCTCTGACCCAGGACCTTCGGTTGGGAATTAGCATGTGGTAGAGAATATGTAACGACCACCTGTGCCCAGATGCCAGGAGCAAAAGGCCGTGCAAATGCCCTCTCCTCCCAGTATCCTTTCCCTGTCCCCTAAAGGAAACTCCTTCCAATAAGTGAGAAGAGAGGAATCTGGGTCATGGGGAAGCCCAGAGCTCTGCTTGCTGAGGCCTAGTTGTTGGCATTGAGACTCTCCCTCCCCTGGTGTCTCCTATCCTGTGCCAGGTAGCACAGTAGGTCAAGTTTCTCAAACAAATTTTCTTTGTGTGATGGCCATCGACCTTTACCTAGAAATCAGGTCTGGACAGTGACTTCATGAGAGGAGGATGGACATGAGGCAAAAGTGTGTGTCAGAGCCAAGTGGTCATGTGCTCCTGGTGGCCCAGTTGTAGGAAAGTCACACTTCAGCGAGCACACTGCCTGCTCAACTGTGCAAGAGCCAGTGAGCATTCTCCCAGCCTGCCTGGCCCAGACACTGAGCTCTCAGGACTGGCCCACCTGCGCCCCTGCTGTCTCCAATCTCAGTCCTCAGCCCATTCACTCCACCTGGCTCTCCTGGAAGGGCTTCTGTGCAGTCTGGGCGAAGACATTGAGTTCTCAGGTCCCTAACGACCTCCAGACAGAGAATTGGATGCATCTGTTACCAGATGTTTCAGGATTTCCTGATACTTGATTTTGTGTCTGCCTTGGCCCAGATTCATTACAAGCACCTGATGACTTGAACCGCAAGCCTGGCTTAAAGTTCCCAGGGACCCTGCTTATTCATTCCTAATCATAATTCTTTTTGAGTGACACTTACAGATGGAAATATTTGATTGTCGTTGTTGTTGTCATCCTCGTTAGAGGCACCTGACAGGTTCCCACTCCCATAACACGTGTCTTTGCAATGAGAGCAAAATGTCCTCAGGGAAAATGTGTCTTTCTTCTTGATTACTTCTGCAGGTTCTCAGGAGCCCTTGAAAATTACCTTGACAGGATTTTTGATTTTGGCTCTGATATATTTAAGCTTCTTTACTCTAGGCTTGTACTTTTTCTCACCTGCAGATTGCTATGAAAAGAAAATACAATAAAGGGAACTCACATCCTTTAGGGAGGTTCTTCTTCCATTTCAGGCCAAAGAAACATTCAGGACATGCTTCCAGTTTGCCTCAGGCCTGATCAAGTTCATTTGTTAAAATCTGGATTTATGGAGGTTGGCTATATCGATTAGGTCTAAAATACTGACACTACATATCATTCCAGACAAAGACCCAGAGAGGTAAAAAGTGCGAGAAATCCCGGGGTTAATGTGGGAGAGTGAGCCAGCGAGGGTCTGGGTACCACGCCCTTAACAGGGGCCTCTCCTGAGGCCTGGGGTCAGGAGCCCCTCAGGAGGCGATATCAAGAGAGACTCTGCTTTTCTGAAATTTCATGGCTCAAGAATGAGCAGCAAAGCCTGGCCAAGAAAAGAGAGGGACGTTCATGGGCTTAGTAGAGAGCCATAGGGACTCCTAAGTACGATGCTCAATTCTGCTTTCCTTGTCACCCTATCCAACAATTCTAAGGGAAATTTTGGACTCAGGGACAGGAAGAGGGCCCCTGGGCACTGGTGTGGTGCAGAAATAGAAAAGTAGCCATTGCTTTGAATTCTTGACAAAGACATGAGATTGAATTACATGGGTTCCCTGTGGTCAGATCTGAGCTGGGTCCTTTGGTATCAGTCTCCTGTTGACCCTTCTATTGATTATTCAGAAGGATATGTGCCCTCAGGACAAAGTTTCTGCCTGTGGAGAGTGACCAGGCTGAGAACATGCGGTGAAATATAGTTCAGCCATCCTCGAAGCCTCAGACCCTTGGAGAGTCTTTAGATCCTCAGGGGGTGGTGACCACTTTAGCAGGAGAATCAGCCCTGAAATGAAGTTAGATGCAGGAAGGGACCAGAGAGTGATGGTTCCACAGTAGGAGAGGGAGGGTGGAGTCTCCAGTCCTCTGGGTCTGGAACACTGTGCCAGGATCACCAAAGTCTGGTCCTAATGAACAGCTTCTTCTTGGGACAGTATCTAGAATCTCCTCGGGATCTATT